>VXBL01007961.1:544709-575627 GCA_013400195.1 Aramus guarauna | reverse complement strand
CAACATAAAAAGGACATGGAGCTTTTTGAGTGAGTCCACAGGAGAGCCACAAAGATGATCAGAGGGCTGGAGCACCTCTCCTTTGAAGGCAGGCTGAGACAATTGGGGTTGTTCAGCATGGAGAAGAGAAAGCTCCAGGGAGACCTTATAGCAGCCTTCCAGTACCTAGAGGGGCCTACAGGAAAGCTGGAAAGGGACTGTTTACAAGGGCACGGACTGATAGGACAAGGGATAACAGGTTTAAGCTGAAGGAGGGTAGATTTAGATGAGATATTAGGAAGAAATTCTTTACTATGAGGGTGGTGAGGCACTGGAACAGACTCCCCAGAGAAGTTGTGTGTGCCCCCTCCCTGGAAGTGTCTGTTTTCACAGACTCTGTAATAATATGAATAGTTCATGCTGGTAAAGAACCCTGCATTTTTTCTGAATAACTAACTGAAAAAGTGTAGACATTCCAGTCAGGTACATGCTAACTGAATCCCCAGGTCTCCATCTAGATCTTTATATCTCCTTTAGCTCACACTTCTCCTCTCAAGTTCTCTGTAAATTACTCAGATGAACAGTAATTCATTAATCCAAGGAGAGGTAGAGGAGTGCAGGAATGTACCTAAGGTACATAAAATGTGTGAACTATTGGTATTTATGTGAGGATAAGGATTTTGTTTTTACTCAGTCCCCTTCTTTGAGACTTTGCCTTATTAGCAGACTTCCTTCTCCATCAGAAGTCATATCTGACAGTCTTCTCTACAATGTGAAAGACACAGGAAGCTATGTAAAAAGAAAAAACAGCCTCCATGAAGCCTTGAAACTCTTTCCGACAGCTTCCTGCTGAATTGGATTATCTGGCCCCCTGAAGCCATGTCCAAAGAAGATTACAAGTCTAGCTTGTAATATTTGACAAAAGTATTGCTTTTCATGCAGGAAGTGTCTCAGCAGATTTCTGGGTCTGATGTATAGGATGAAGTAGCTATAGACCAGCAGGGTGTATGCTTTATTCCTGACAGTTGCAATCCTCTAGGTTAGTATGTTTCTTTGATACAACTCATTATCCATCTAGTTGCAGAGTCTGGAAGGTTTGTGTATAAAAGAACTATGTTATGCCCCAAGGATTAATCTTTCAGGATATAATGAAATCATATGGCACAATAGGAAAGTGGTACTGGGAAGCTGGGATCTCTTTATTATGTGGTAAGGACTCAGTGTGGCAGGAAGTAGAAAAGATGAACTTTTGCTACAGATATCCCATGATCATTAAAAATCCTCTGCTTTTCACCACAGGTAGGAAAATTAACCATAACATTCAGGTAGGAAAATTAACCATAACATTCTGGACAAATTCCAGTTTCAGTAACTGCAATGAATTCTGTTTTAGTTCCTTTTGCAGTATCAGATGATTCATTACTCATTTTAATTCCTGTAGTAATGATGGAGAGACAGGTAATATTTTTATAACAGCAAAATTGTCCTACATTACCCTTCTTCTGTGCTTCAGTCCTTATCTTGTAAGGTGGGCTTTGGAGAGTCACTGCTAGGAAAGACCGACCTCCTGTCACCTCTAAAATGAGCTGGATATGATCTAGTGATCACATGTAGAAAATTCTTCTTGCAAGGAAGAATTTTCTTTTCACACAAAATGCATTTTCATATGGCTTTAAGCCTTAAGTGAAGATAATGCAATAAACCCTAGGATATTTATCATCTGTTAACTGTTTTGGATTATTTTATTGTATAAAATATTGGGCTGGTTCCCTCTGATACAAATTGGGATAATTCTGTTGAAATGGATGTTGAGTGTTCACTGTGTGAAAAGTAGGCCTTGACTGTACATCCTTCATGCAGAGGAGTAACATAGGGTAGTGTCTAGTTAAATCAGTGGAGATGATCTGGGGACCCATTGTTGAATTGGTATAATTTGATCCAGGCTATCATGTAATGTCTTAATGACAAAGATTTTTATCTTTACATTGTTAGATGTGTGTTTTAGGTCCCTAGTGCCATATACAATGAGGAATCATGTATATCTGACAAAATATGGCATGTTGCTTATGCTCTGCAAGATCATCTATTCTGGACATCTATTCTTCCCTCTCCTTTTGATGAATTTTGCTGAAATTATCCCTTTGAAACATCGTTCCCTGGAGCTGAGTTTCTTTTCATGTCATCGAGTCCAGTTTTGAAATTCACACACTTGTTTCTTTCAGGGGGTATGAATCTGGCAATGTAAAGAGTGACATTAAAATATCCATAAGTTCTTTTTCCTCTTGTTCTGAATAAGATACAGCAATCCTATCCAAATGAAGAAAATCTATGCAGTAGAGGCCTAGTATTTGCTACTTCATAAAAATGCGTTCATATAATATCTTAACTCTCTTTAAAGTTAATCGTAAAAGACAAAAGACATGTCTACTCTTCCAAATATTTGCTTGCAGAAGGATGTTCAGATCAGAGCTGAGAGTATTGTCGCCAGTTCCCAAGCCCCTACTACCTACCTCTTATTGTCTCTAAAAAATAAATTATACCTCTTTAAAATATCAAAGCTTTTCTCAGTCTGACCTATTTTTATTCCACTCTTCATTTTCACAATAACATGTAATGAAAAATTCACTTTTAAATTAAAAAAGAAACAAAAAGAGAAAAAAATAGCACTGTGGTTTTGGATGATTAGCTTTTCCCTTTTCAATTAATTGATAATCCTGAAGGTACTGAATTGAATCAATAGCAATTAATTTACTTTACATTTTCTAGAGCTATTCTGATTTACACCAGAAGACAATCCTGAATAATTTATACTACATGTATTTTAACAGCACAAACAAAAATATACTAAGTAGTATACTTAAAAAGATATATGAAAGAGGTTTTTTGCAGATCTCACACTATTGCCTCCACAGAATTTTTTCAAGAACCTAAATTTCTGCATTATCAGTTTTTTGGGGGCTTTTGTTTGTTTGTTGGGGTTTTTTTAATCTATTTTATCTATGGGAGCCTGACAATAAGTTAATAGGAGAGAGATTATTGTATTTTATGCAGCATAATGTAAATATACCAAACAGTGAACAGCTGAAGTGAAATGAAGCATTCCACCCCCTTACTTCCTGCTCTGAATCTACTGCAATATGAGCTATCATGATCAGTGGTATATAATGCTGCAGTCATGATTGGCTAAACTGATAGAAAGCACAGTTTTCCACAAATACGTGTGTGGAACGCATTCAACATCACCGAGGATATTATTTGTTGCTTTGCATTCTTTTGTGCTTTATGATGATTTTCATTAATTTCTCTTGTACCTCTGTATTTTTCATGTGCTCCTCAGAAGTAAGGGACCCAATGTTATTATTTCTTACACTCATGTAAGTCATCTGATTTTCCACAGAATTTTTCCTTCATATCCAGGAAATACATTGCTGTACCTGGCCTTTTGGGTGTCTTTTTAAACAAAACTGGTTTTGGCTGCAGTCAGGAACAGGATGCTTAGTAAAGTAAGCTATCCCATGAGTCCTGTTTCCCATCTGCTATTGCCTATAGCTTTGCATATTTTTGCAAGACCATTCAAGTTGCAGACTTGCCTTGTGCTACTGGGAAAGAAAGTGTTTGTATGCCCTTAGCTAGAAGTCTGCTGGAATACACAGGGATGAGGGGTACCTTGTGTCAGCAGAAGTACCTAGGACTACTGAGGGCTTGAATTTTCAGTGGCATTCAGTGGCGATTGCTGATTTAATCAGCAAATATACAGGTTGAAAATTCCAGTTTAGTTCCTTTAGTCAGTAAGTGAAAAGAACTGCATGCTTCCTCTCTGTTTATAGAACGCATGCAATTTGTTCTGTTTTATAAATTGATCAGGGGTTCTTACCTCTTGCCAAGATGGGAAAAGCTTGTACATCCTTGAGGTAGGGAACAGCAACCAGTGGTCCTCATGGGTATAACAATTTCTCCTTCTTCCAGAATTCATCTGTCTCTTTTTGTCTCTTTTGGCACCATGGCACAATCTAATTTCAGCTCCCTCTACAAAAGAATTTGCTGTTCCATTATTCTGTTACTTACAGCAGATATGTAACTCCATTCACATACAGCACGTGAGAGATTTCTAAATGATATTGTCATTGTCTCTGTTATTATTGGAACAATTTGGGGGATGTCAGAAAACTGTCAAATCTTATTGAATCAACCTGTTCTCAATAAATAAGGAGCAGAACCTGCTTACAGAGGATTAAATACAGTTCATCAGCAACACTAGCCAAGGAAAAGAAATAGGCTCAGATCTCCTTGCTGTCTCAGCCATTCATGACCTCATGAGAAAGATACTTATTTTCAGCAAGCAGGAGGAAGACACTTCTGCCAATGAGAAATTCCTTTACTGTCCCTTGGAAATGTGGTGCCTTTACCCACCAAACTATACTGGGGTTTGTGAAAAATACGTAGGCAATTGTAGACAAGCCAACCAAGTACAACTGGGTACATATCAAATCATTCTGGCACCCAAGGTATGTCCTATTACTTGACTTCCTTGAGGCTCTCCTCCTTACCAGTCACAAATTTTTATGAAGTTTTTCTAAGTGGCAGCAACTGCTAGCATTGACCCTCCTGCGTTTCCTTCCAGTTTGTACTTCTTTCTAAGAAGTGCTAGGAATGAGTAATTCCCAGGATTAATGTGTCCTCCTCTCACACCCATCCCTACAAAATTAACAAAGATATGTGTTGATGTGTGTGTTTATCCGTGCATGTACGTATGGAGCCACACAGTGTGGGCAGATGACACACATACACTTTACATACTAAATACAAGTATGTCAAAACGGGATATATATATTGAGAGAAGAAATTTTCATGTGTTAGTATTTGCATGCATTTGTTGAAAAGAACCACCTTTCACATAATGCTTCCTTTATCAATGCTTTTTTGGTATTTGGCTGGGAAAGAAAAACAAACAAAACAACCCCCAAATCCACCACAACCAGTTTATTGTGTTGAATGGCACTGAATTCATCCTGAATAATTAAATGTGGCTTATTCTTCCCTCCAAAACCCAGGGGCATCATAGAACTAGAAAAGCAGTGGCTTGCTGGCCACTGGAACATACTACTTTCACTGTGGCCTTCTTAGTCTAAGAAAAGGTTTTATAACTGGCTACTCATTTGGAGGTTCCTTATTCCACCTAACACACAGAACTCAACTTAGCTGAGTCAATCTAGGAGGCCAAGCTGGAGAAAAAGAGAAGGTTGTTTAAACCATACAACAAGGTTCCCATTCTGAGTCATTCTCTGAACTGACTCTGTGACTAATGGAGTCATTCTTAATTTGAGTGGCTTGTATTCAATATGCTCTGTAGCTGATTTATTGAAAATGTGAGACAATTTGTAAAAGTGTGTGCATCTCTAGTTTCTCCTATGCATATTAGATGTGAAGGTTTTAGATATCCTTGGCATAGTCTCATGTCAGCAATGGCAAAAATTATCCCAAATCCACTTTTAATGGAAAAGAAGACTCTTGTTGAGTCTAAATTGCTCTAGACCTATAAATTTTGTGAGCAACCTGATGGCAGGCTGGAACCTGAAATTATAGTGATATCAAAGTATTAGATAGATATATCAAAGTATTAGGGCTGATTTAAGCCCACATTGTCATTAGGAGTGGAATAATAAATGATGTTGATAATAGTAATAAAGATGATGATGATGAATATTATGTATATGTATAACTCAAGGTCATTGAACCATACATGGCTACTTTTATCCATTGTCCCATTATGAATGTGCCTAATCTTTATGAAATTCCTAGGAAAAGGATGAAAAAACAGGAAGGGGGGGGGGGGGCAAACAAATATAAAAATAAAGAAGATGATCTGAAAAAACTCATAACATATACACTGAAATTATAGTGAACAGTGTCACGAGTCACATTGTAGGAAACACCTCACAGTCAGAGTCAGTGCACTTATTTTTGTATTTATAGATACTTGAAAATATGTCTATAACATCCTTTGAATACACCAAGGATTATCAACTTAATCTTTTAACCAACTGACAGCAAGTGTAGACAGCAGTTATTATTATAACTGCTACCAGACTATTTTTATTTAATAAGGAAATCCTAAACAGATTTCATGATCAGATGTCAGTTGCCTGATCTCCAGAGCCAGTCTTTTGTATTTCTGTGCTTTCTCATTGGCTTCCTCTCTGAACATTATGTTTTTACTTGTTTTGTCTGTAACAAAAGAATTGTTTTCATTAACAAATATAAGGTCAGGTTTATTTAAGTCATTTTCTGTTGCTGTCAGACAGAAGTTTGTTGTATCCTGTACATCTTAATTTCCTTACCATATCAGATGGAAATTACATTCTTTTTATTACAGCATTGAAATCCTGGTTAACAACTACCATCCTGGATGGGGGACCAAGTCTGATCAACAGTATTGGTAGCTCATTTCTTTCTGTGCCCCAGGAGCAACCTACCGGGACATTTGTTCTCAGTTTACAATAGTGAGAACATTATGCCTGCTATGCTAACATGGCTCATTATCTTCTCACTTACTGGCATCATGGAAACCTTTTCCACTCATGGAGATTATGTTGTTCACCAGAAAATATAACAAGTCCTTGATTAGAATAGCATCAATTTTCCTTGATAAAACATTGACTTACAGCTAGAGGAGAAATATTTAGAGATTCTGTAGTCTTTGTTTATACCACAAAACAATACTATTCTTGGTCTTTTTTTTTTTTTTTTTTTTTTTTTTTTTTTTTTGATAGGGTGGTGCTGCATATTTGTTCAACTGGTACTGAGAAGAGAAAATTGACTAGCTGCCACTTCCAAAACAGCACCACCACGTTCAAGACACAATTAGTTACTCTGAAGTTTCAAACATCTGCAGTTTTATAATCCTGGAGTTTTATGTCAATATTTGCAGGAATCAAACAATCACTAGGCCTGTTTTAAATTTTTCAATTATAGGGACTATTTTCACATTAAAACGTATGACAGTCTTGGAATCATCATCTTGTACTCATCTTGATTTCAAGTGTTGGGTGTGTATTATTAGTAGTAATCAATCAAACATCCCCATTGACCTGGAGGATGTGATTCAATTCAAGTTTGGAAATGGAGAGAAAATGGTAGGTTACAAAATATAAGAATTTACATGCTTTTCTCAAAGTTTGCTGTGTCTATGGATCAGTCAAAGTGGAAAGACTGCTTGTTAATTTCTTAACAACACTTCATTTAGCACATGCTGATGTGCATTTGATTTAAAGGAATTGAATCTGAGGACTAATACACAAAATGATGCTTCAGTGAAAATGCCCCTGTATAAAAATATATGTTTTTTATTGATTACAAGGAGTTTTTATATCTGATGAAACTGAAAAAAAAAACCAAAACAAAACAAAACAAAAAAACCCACACCAAAACAACTCAGAGTAACCATCCAGTTTCTAGGAAAAAATATACATCAATTCTATGCTCTGTCTGCAGTGTAATGCCAAAACTGGGAGCCATCAGCAGCACAGCATGTTTTTCCATCTGCCTGTCTCTTCCACAGAGTGACCTTTCAGGCTTACTGCTAAAGTGTGCAAACTCTGTAATGTATGTAATATCTGTGTCTGCATCTTCTCAGATCCTTGTGATTTCAGGTTGTCCACAAAGTGTCTGCTTCATCTCTGCCGTGTCATATTTTGTGGGACGTGGCCATAGATATTCTTCAAGCAGAGGTCTGCTCTATCCTTGTATAAGGTGAAAATTGGAGAATAAGAGATGCCTACCTTAAACATTAAGGAAGGGTGTGTGGAAGTAGGGAAAAGAAATGTGAGTAGACGAAGGATGTTGATACAACAGTGAATGTGGCTTTGAAGAGAGTTAGAATATGGTAAGAAGATGTATGAGTACCATACAATGAAAGAAAGTGATGAAAGAAGAAATTGCATTGTTTGAAATATAGGGAATCTGCAGTTTGACTTGATGAGTTGCACATTTAAGCCTTCAGAAAAACATCAAGCATCAAGCATTTTGCTTTCTTTAAAAATGGATGTGCCTTGCTTCAACTTACTAGTCAGACTTACGAGAAACATGTCAGTCCCTGATCTAATGTAATAAGCGGTGATTTAACAACAACAAAAAAAGAATCTTTAATCAAAACTAAGGGATAAGGCTTCCATGTTTGGGTAAGTAATGTTCTTCCACGTTCAAGGTTATCCAAGGAGGGAAGCAGGCCTGGTGTCAGGTCAGCCTTGAACAAAGAAGGGAAATCTGAGAAAATTACCGTGTTGTCTCACCTGGAGCTCAGGAGGATGGGTCTCAGGAGGACTGTGGGCCTGAGTGCTTTCCCTGCAATATCTCTTGAAAAAGGCTTATTAAATTCAGAGACCACTTCTGGATTAAATCTGAAAGTTTGTGAATTAAAAATGATTGCAGGGTATCAGCAGTATCCTGGGGAACTGTCACTTCATATAGACACTGTTATTGTACTCCAACTGATGCATTACAGCCATTGTTAGATTGCTGTGACAATATAAGCTAAGGCAATCCCTTAAAGGCATACCTTTAATGATAATTACACTGGAGGCCTAGGTGATTCCATTGCTTGGAATGGAATCTCTGAATTTCTCTGGATTTCTATGTATTGGAAAGACACTTAAGCTTCTGGTGCTGTCTGATGCAATCAATGCTGTTATATCTATGCAGAAGAATGCTCTTTCTTGTTTTTGGTTTGGTTTTTTGTTGTTTTTTTTGTTTGTTTGTTTGGGGGTTTTTTTGGGTTTTGTTTTTGGGGTTTTTTTTTTTTTTGCTTTTGGGCTGTCAGTAGTACAAGTCATTCTTCACACCTTCTAGGGTCTGGTAAATTGCCGTTCTGGGCTCATGCTGCTAATGAGTCACTATTCCACTTTCGAACTTCCTTTTTAAAAAATTGTTAATACTGGCTAGATATGCAGGGCTCAGCATAAATTACAAAATTAAATCATGAATAAAAAAGTGTATCTATGTATTTTTTTCCTTTTTCCAATGTGCACGTGGAAAACCTTCTCCAAACCCCAACAATTCCATGATGACTATATATTGTAGATTGTGTTCATGGTTTCTGTCTTTGGCAGGGGCTTTTCACTGCCATATCTCTGGCAGGGGCTTTTCACTGCCAAAAAAAGCAGGGGCTTTTTTTGGAAGGAGTGAGGAGTAAGTGGATATTTGTATTCTTTTAACTTAAGCCCATCTTGGCTTTGCTTATCAGTATAACAGTTGGCAAAAATTATCCTGTTAAGTTTGTAACTTAAAAGCTAATTTTTGCATCTCTAAAAACTGATCCCACAAATGGGCCATTAAGTAGCCTTAACGGGCTTTTTAGCCTTTCTTCAACTAAGCTGGTGACCTATCGGTGAAAGATGGTCTTTCTCATTACTGAAAAGACTGAGATAACCAGTCTCAGCCTATCCTGCCCTGGAGTGCTGAAAGTTAGCCTTCAGCTGTACAAGCAGTCCTTTCTGACTCTGTGATTTGGAATGACTAGCAGTTAAGTCAGGAAAGGACCTCAGAAAATCACCTATCCTACCCCTCTGTCTCTATGTAGGATAAATATTCGTCAAGTGAACCAAGGAAAAGTAATATGTGCAAGGTAATTCTGAAGATTCTTGGTTTTAGTGATACTACAATTTGCTTCCAAGCTGGATAGGGCCTTTATTTCCTCTTTGGCTTCTTTTTTTTTTTTTTTTTTTTTAAAATCTTTAAGGCCTGAGGAGAAGGAGCTTTATCAGAGCTAGAGTTTAACTGCTTTATCATGTTAGTCACAAAACTATATCTACTGGGCTATTTCAGAATAGTTGTACTGTGGAGAGGACAAATTATATCTCATAATTTTCTTATAGACTGGAGAAATCTATCACACAGGTAAAAAGAAGTAGGAAACTTTCAGGGCCAGAGATCCACACAGCTTTTGCTGCAAGAATCGTTGAAATTTCTCTTCTTCTACCTAATACAATATTAGAAACTGAAAAGAAATAGGCAGCATGGCTTCACGTATCACATCACAACCTAAACAACTCATCTTTGGCAAGAAAAGATTAGATTTTCATAATATAGTAATTTATCATTAACTGCAACATAGAAAAGATAGTAATGCTGTCAATCAATTGTAATTCAAGGCTTCTGCTAGATTTTAAAACAGCTGTGCCAGATATCAATGATGGTAGCATAGCTTTTTAACATGAACAAAAATTGTTTAAAAAGATGTTGTTTTCCACCAGTTGTAGTAAAAATGTGTGGCTATCTCAGAACGTAGACTCAAGCCTTCTGTTTCAAACCTGGCAGTCAATTTCTTTTGCCCTTGGAAATATATATATTTCTGGCATATATATCTGTTGATGTTGAAGCTTGTCTGCATGTCACAGAAAATTTGTATTTGCACTGGAGTAGTTAATTTCCAGTTAGTTTTGAAAATTAATTGAGACAAAGACAATTTAAGAAACCTTACTGAATTTTAAAAGGATTCTAGCAAGGGTTAATATTGTTCAGTGAGTAGCAATTTAATCAGATTGTAATATTCAACTCTAAAAATGTCTTTATGAGGGTTTAATTTGCATGAATACCTTTCTGCAGACAGTATCTTTAAACACATATTTGGCTCATAGCACCCATGATATCTGAGCACTGTACAATTCCTCTGTGATATGGTGAACTGCTATCATTATAATTTTCAGACATGGTAAACAAGGCACAGAGGATCCTATTTAGAGAGATATTGGTGCATTTAGTGAGGACAATAGGGTGTCATTATAACTCTTTCCAAACCAGTATTTTCTGTCTAACTATTTCAAATATTTGTCGTACCCCCACTCACTCCCGACTCCTATGCTTTTCCAGGAACCTGTCCTCACTTTCAGTATGATTATACGTAAATCTGACACTGAGATTTCTCTACACTGTCCCTGTCAAATGTAAATCTGAACTCACTCTTAAGACCAAGATTCCTACTGTTCAAAACGTAAAAGAGTCGAGTCTCTGTTCTGAGGCTATCTCAGCCCATGCTCTGGAGGTAACAGGAAGCCCAGAGCCTTTTAGTGACATAATAGAGGTAAAGAATTTGTTCATACCATCTAAATGATCCAACATGTAGATAAATATATATACTATGGTTTTGTCCACCATCAAATGTCCTGACATCAGCTCCTTTAAGTCCTAATTTGGACATGTTGAGTTAGCTAGGGTCTATGTTAATATTACCTATGGCATCTTAACCACAATTTGGGATATGAAGAACTAATTATTGACTTCTTCATGACTACATCCAGTCTTCACCTCATTGTACTCAAGTCATGCAAGAAGTATGCTGTAGGGTTCCCTGTCATCAAGCTAGGACTGTCTACTGAAATACCTTTCTGCTTGAGATCCAGACATTTCATCTAGTAGATAATTGAAGACATTTTTGGGTACTGAGGCAATAATCAAAGCTAAAAAGAAAGCAATGGAAACAGATACCCTCCAAATTCTTTTTTCTTTTTAATAACTCCCTTCTTCTCAAAGCTGTTCATATAGTTCAGTGCACAGAACTATCTTCACAGAAAAAGTCCATAATCACTAGCCTAAAAATATGAATATGGAAGTGTTTTTATTTGTCCTGAAAACTATGGATATGGCAATTATGGCAGATGAATTGATGTTGGATTTACTATTTACTCTCTTTACATGAAACTGATGATTGTGGGTCTTCATTTTCTTTAAAAAAACAAACCAAACCAAACACAAAACAAAACAAAACAAAACAAAACAACCAAAGACTGCTATTTGCCTTCAGGAAAAGACAACAAATCCCTTACATAAAGGATTCACAACTAAAGAGGTACATAAACTTCATGTCATGGGAAACTAGAGTTTATTGTGTTTCTATTTGTTGCATCCTTTCCAATAGTTTTTTCCCCATGTCAAGGAAGAACAGTCTCTGCTTTGTTTTGAGGGTTTGGCTGTTCCACCTCCACATCTCAAAAGCAGAAACTGAACTGCCTGTTAGCAGCCCAGTTGACAACACAGACCATCAGATAAAACTATAAATGGTAAAAGATAATTAACAGGAGATGGTTTAGAAAAATTCATTTCAGACAAGTCTAAGCAGTGACATTTAAAACTGGTAGACATTAAGATAAAATCAACTGCATGTATTAGGTATAGAATTAGTCATTAACATTTAAATGTAGCCAGGAGGCAGCAATGAGAAGATGTCCTGCCGGCCAGAGCCACAGGACATATATAATCTTCAAGAGTGAAAGCTGTTAATTGGCAGGGAAGTGAGGCAGAGTCAGGGGACTGGGAAGTGAAAATCATCCTCAGCTGATGTACACATACAGATCTACCAGACAGTCCTTTGCAGTAAGATTTGCTTTACCTGTGTGGCTAGGCTTTTGCATAGACTGTTGCATGCTGCCATTTGGGCTGTTGCTGTCACCTAGATAGTGTGCAGGTGGGGAACACTTCCTTTAGAAATGACACAGGGACACAAAAAGGAATACAGATGTGCCTTCATATTCTGTGCTTTCATCTCCTTGTTTTTTTCTTGTCCAGGCATCCTTTGGGCATATCCTCCTCATTTACTTCCCCACACTACTGCTATTATAAAAAGGCTACATCAGCTTCCACATTCCTGCTTTACAAGCATCCTAATAGGTGCGAAAGGACTGCAGAACATTTTAAGACATAAAGCATTCAGTTTTATACAAACAAGTTAACTTAAGAAGAAATGAACCAGTAGACTCTCTTGACTCGATAGTATAGTTGTGTTGCTAAGTTGACAATTTACATCCCGTTGGTGTATCAATGCTAGCATACATTAAGAAGGTGCATTAAGATCTTTGATGAAGAAACACTGTAACAGCAAATAGCACCTGTGGTACAGACAAGGCCATGTGCCTAAAACAGTAAGGGGTTTACTTTGGCAAACTTTTCCGAAGCATGAGACACACATTAATTCTATTTTCTGTCAAGAGATGTTTCTCCAGATTAGAAGCTAGTGTCTGGGGCTTATTCTGATTTCAGTTAATTCAGAATTTAATTAGTTTGTTAAGTTTTTAGACAGAAGGATAATACAGCCATGAAATTAGACTGACATGTAATTTTCGGATGATAAATTTATCACAGAATCTGAAGCCAAAAATTACTTTTTATGGCTTGCTAAATCTGATGTGTACAATGGTTGAATCATACTAAGAGAACAGAGCAATTGGAATAGAACAGGTGAAATGTAAATTAAGTGCTTCATTTAAAAAAACTCGTTAATATTTACTTTGTAGATCTATAGAGAAAAATGACACACATCTGAAATAGCGTTTCATTTTTACCTGATAGATCTTAACACATCCATTAGTGAATTCTCTCTCTCTTGTTCTTATCACACCTTCCATACCTATTAATCCTGAGGTATGCCAGATTAAGCTAATGTGAACATTTATTTTATAACTGGTTATCAAAGTTAATATGGAAGCAAAGTAAGCTGGTTTGCAGATGTGCTTTTATGAATGACAGAATGAATATAATTGTAGAATGGTAAACAGTGTTAACTGAGCCTCTGAGCAAAATCTTTCTCTGCTGGGAATGAAAGAGTATCACCATTTGCTAATACTAAAACTTATTTGTTTGGTCTTGAAAAGCATAAGTGATAATTTTTCAAATCTTCTCAACTTCCGAGAATTAGGTGGTAGAGGTGTTTTTTCTTGTGTTTTTATTTGTTTGTTTGTTTGTTTTTTAATTTGAGGCTCCAGTGTGTGTGTGTGTGTGTCTGTCTGTCTATCTATCTATCTATCTATCTTTCTAAACTATTACACTTTAATATAAATGTGTCTATGTGTATATAGTGGATTTTAATTATTTTCCCTCACAACATAGAAAACCACTTACTGGCTAAAGGTCCCAGAATATGCAGCACAAATTGATTTGATTAGATCTTTCTTCAATTAGTTGTAACTGGGTTGGGGTAGCTGGATATGTATTTCTGCTTCCCTCCCTACTCACTCTCAAATCCAGTGCATAGCAGAAACAAGATTCTGAAACATCTGCTGTTGTTATTCTTTTTTTTTCTTTTTTTCTTGTGACAAGAATTTTTATATATTCCTTTTATATTCCTGAGTTGGAGCTAATAGGGCCCATTTGTTCTGCCTGCCAAGTGAGTCAGCAATATAACTCTGCATTTCTAAGTCAGGTCATAAAGAAAAAAACCCACTGTCAGTCCTTTAAATATTTTGCAAAGCACTTGCTAATACAGATGATTCTTGACTGCTTTAAAATATTTTTGATGCAATCAACACAAATTTGTGGCATTTAATTGAGCTATGTTTATAGGATACTCTTTTTCACAATGTTTGTCCAATTCAGCAGCTTAGCATTATGGCTTATATTTTCAAACCAGTAAGGGATGTACAAAGAGGTCAAGTGACTTGCTGAGATGAGAAGGGAAATGGATGGGATGGCTGGGAGTAGACTTCAAGTCTCCTTACTCCTATTGCTGTATTTTTCCCTGAAGACCATTGTTGTGTGTATGAAATAGGTTGGAAAAATAAAGCTGTTTTCCTGCAAGTCTGATTTCTTGAGGTATGCGTAGTAAACCCTGAGTCTGTTAAAATTACAGCAGATAATATAAGGAAACTGTAATTAAATGAACAATATACAAAGAAAGCTAGACTAATTATGGTATGTTCTCAGTAAATGGTTGAGCAGAGGAAAAGAATATAAGATGTAGATAAGATTTTTTTTTTTTTTTTTTTTTTTTTTTTTTTTGCATAAAGAAGAGGCAGGTTTATTAGTTTAGAGAGCAGCATAAAATAAACACTATGCAAAACTAATTCTTTATGAGCCACTTTTTCAGTATGCCTATAGCCATCTTCCAAGATGGTTTATGGAAAACCTAAGGTCTAATTCAGTGCTGCCATAAGGTTCTCTTGTGCTTAAGCAGGCTCTTGCTGCAGAAATGACAACCAAAATACTCTACAAAATGGATGCCCATGCACTTCATCTGAGAGAGGTGGCTGGGTCTCAACTGATGCAAATCACCGCACTTGAGAACATCAATGGAGTTAGACCCATTTACAGTACTTGGTTGTTTGGCACATGGTGTACATTCTGTGGACTACACAGGCAATGCCTCATCTCATAAAATATACTGGACATACAAAAATCCAGATCTTCAATAATAAATCAGCTCTTGGACAAGTAGGAAATGGATCATTGTGTATTTATCAGTCTAGACTCTAGTTTTAATCATCTGCTTTACGTACATCATCTCTGTTATCCTGACAAGGCCCACTTGTCATCTTTTTTGACATTGTTCAGAAGTTGGTGTGGTAGTTTAGAGATGCTAAGAGCAGCACGCTCTCCAGAGTGACAGAAGAGGTCACATATGGATTGCACTGGCTTTCAGATACAAATGACTGCAGTGAATAAATGGCATCTTGATAAAATGATGGGATTTGGGTGTGTCATTCCTGTGAGTAAAATCCATATTCAGAAAAATGTAAGATTAAAGGTGCTTCTGTTCTAAATATGCCAAACAATTTAGAAAATTCTCTTATTAGAACTGGGTTCTGCCCTCATTTAAGACTCATCTGTTGATGTTGGTAACCTCACACATCCTTATGGAGCAGTTAATTGAGTCATCTGGAAACAGAGCTATACATCCTCAGATTCTCAAAAACTCTGCTCATCACCAAAATATTTGGTGACTATACCTAACAAAAAGGTACACTCTGCAGTCCCATCAAAATAATAGTCCTGTTGTTTTAGGTAGAGAGGAAGTAATTACCTAAACAGTTGAGACAAATAATTTCCTTCCTTCTGTTGTGTCTTACCAGCCAGTTGGCCTTACCATACAAACTAGAAAGTGATTTTTCATTAGAAAAATGGAAAATACTAGAAAAACATTGTACAGTCCTTTTCAAAATATCTTGTTATGAATATTACAAAATACATACTATTACTCTGTATTTCTCTGACTCTACAAATTTAAACGTTTTGATCAGAAATTCCCTAGAAATTTTCTACAAATATGTGTTTAAATACTGTAGAAAAAGCTATTATCTTATTAACATTTTCCAATGGAAAACCTGCTCCATAGAAAACATCTAAGTACTTCTACTGTTTTGTTTCATTTTTCTGCTTTCTGAATTGAGTAATTCAACCATCATAGACATTTGACAGTCAAAGTAATCATATAAGCTGTAATCTATCTGTATGAAAAAGGTCTCAGATTCTCTTTCTCATTATTTTTTGAAAGTAAGTTATTATTACATATGCTTTGCAGTTAAGCTTGTAGGCAGTATCAAACATTTTACAGCCATGGACTAGGATAAAAATACTATTTCTAAATGAATGTGATGAGAGACCCTTAGGATAGTGGGAGGGGGTTTATGTTGTATGAGTAGTCTCATATACTATCTTATTAATAATTAAAGTGAAGCCTACCTTATTTACCACTATGTGACTTCCTTAATGACATGTTCATAAAGTAAACATGTAAGTATACTGCATGAAGGACATGACATATATAAAAACTCTATTTTCCAAAGGGGTCCAAAAATACACTAAAGGCTAATCAAGTTTCAGGGGATTCAAATAATTAAAATACAACCATCAACACTCTGTCCAGTGAAAACTAACTTTTTTCTCTGCTTGAATTAATTGGCTTAATAATATATGTGTTTTTTTATATATACATATTATCATAAGGTTGTAGTGTCCTTTTGTGGTTCCTTATATTTTCTCATTATTAATTACCTGTTGCTGATTGTGCTTTATAAGTTGAGCAATGAACAGTACTACAGCTCCAGAAGAGCATCTAGGTGTTCTTTGCTGAGTAGTCATAAACTTCTTAGCACAGGTGTGGAAGACTGTGAGAAAATATCTACACTGTTGCAGGAAACAGCTTCAGCAGCAATGTTTTGACTTAGTGATGGAAAATCAAAATGCTTAAAAGTCCTTAAAAATCCTTTACAAGAATACTGTGATGGTGGACTTCCAGCACTTGGCATATACTGTAGAAGGCTAAGTACCAGCATCAATTTTGAAAATGATCCTTGGGAACAGAAGACATTATGATTTTAGATTATGCCCTTTTTATTGCATAACTACTGAAAATGTATTTTTCATTGGACTTCAGGACAATAAGATATTTAGTCAGTCTGGTTCAGAGACGTTTTTTTTAGTTAGTTATTATTACCCTGATGGGACTCAGTGCATGCTTAATTTTTTTTAAAAATGTGTAGCTAGCAGATATAATGTGTAGTAGAAATTCTTTTCTTTTATGACCATTGGAATTTTGTTTAGTCCTGATTATTGTTTTCTTCTTCTTCTTCTTTTTTTTTTTTTTAATATTTCTCAACTGTGAAAGCTTACTGAAAATGGGCTTCTTCCATAGCTGAGTTATACTGAAGTCAGAGAGAATAACAAAATGAGAAACTTGTCTGAGACATTTTAAAATTTAATTTTAAAATATATATGCAGTTCTTAAAAAATTACATTACATGACCTTGTTAGTATAGTTAAGAAGAAATGGGGAATTTAAGCAAATAATTTATGTCCAGATCAAGGTTTTCAAGAACAGAAGGAATTTAGGTGCCAAATGACACAGAATTTCCAGACAAGCTTTAATAATCATAGTAAAAAAAAAAACCCCAAAAAACCCAAAAAACAAACAAACAAAAAAACAACAAAAAAACCCCAAAACAAAAAACAACAACAACAACAAACCCCCCACACACACACAAAAAAAAAACTCAACCCACAAAAAAACCCTCAGACAAAACTTCTATCAATTTGTAGTTAAAGTATGCTTCAGGACTGAAGGTAAAACTTCTGATGTAATTCACTGAAACTGTAAAGGTTCCTAAGATTCAGATCTTCTGTATTTTCCCAGCCTGTCTGCATGCTGCCATCATATACTAAAATGTGTTATTGCATTTCAGTGCTCAGACAGAGGCTCGGTGCTTCCATGTCTGGGCACTGTCAGAGCAAATGGCTTCCAGCAAGGCACAGGGGAGGCAGGGGAAGAATGCCAAGGCAAGAAACAAATAAAAAGAAGAAATACATTTTCTAGGTAGTCTTGCTCAGTGTGCGTGTGTTCTGCTATTCAACCAGTTCCAAACCCCAGTTTTATAAAAAACTTTTTGGCAAGATCTGCTACCATGCACTGCTGTTTAGGCAGGCAGCTCAGACCATGACAAGTCCAAGTCCTGGATTTCCCAAAGCCTTGTGCTAGTCACGGCAGGGCCATTTTGGTTTCCTACCATAGTGTCCATAAACATCTGTTCGGCAGAATATTCCTGGGGCTGAATGCTCTAACTGCTTAGTCTCTGCAATGCATAACACAATAGGAATATATGCCTAGTTTGGGTTTATCCTAACACTGTAGTACCCATAACTATTTTGCAAACTTTCTAGTTTAAAGAGAGTATAACATGAGATAGTCAAGATATTGACACACCTAAATACCTTTCAAGATCAGGGTCTTCAAAGATTTCCACTGATAGCCCAAGTGACTGAAGTTCTTAACCCCTAACAGCCTTTTCAGAATGTAATATAACTTTTGTAATCCCAAGTGGAAAATTTCACAACTGCTTATTAAAACTGAGGTCTAGTGTTATGGCTTAGGCCAAAGGCCAAGTTTATAAAGACATCAAGAGAATTTTAGAAATTCTGTTCTTTTGTAATTTATGAAAATGGGTTTCAAGCTTCCACATCAAGTAGACCCTTTGGAAAATATCACTAACCTATAATTTAACAAATTTATAAGGGACTGACCACGTATGTGTCTTTACTTCTAACATACCTCTGGAATGGATTCTCTTATAACCAAAGCAGAAAGCCGGGGTGTTATTATTTGAACACCATAACATGATGAGCAGTTCACTGGATAAAGTTTATATCTTACAATTCATCCAATAAGATGTGTTTTGGGAGAGGAGAACACTACCAAAGCATAGAAATCACATTAGTTCTAGCATGTTTGTTTCAGCTCAGATGAATTCTTGCCTATTCTTGGCACATTGTTTTCAAGAAAAGTTAGGCTTCAATGCTGTTATATTTCCAGCTTTAAGTAATTTTTCATTGTTCAGATAGTTAAACCTTCAGAGCTTCAGCAGAGCTGCAACTAACAGGTATCTTGGGATGCTGTGAATCCAAATGTTGACATTTTGTAGCAAAGCTCGTTAGAGCATTTGCCAGGAAACTAAATTCTGTAGCGTTTTAAACTAGCTGACTGGTCTTAAACACCTTTGGCAGTTACATTATTCCTTGCAAACATTTTCAGAGTTGGATTGGGATCATGCTGCAGCAGCCAGACAATCTGTCCACCAAACACCCTTGCTTTGAAGATGTCGGATAGCTGCTTTCACTCTCCATTTACTAACAGTCAAGTACATGGGTGACTGAGTAGATTTCTTGGTGCCAATTAAGTCACATAGCTAGAACTGAATAATCTGAATGACACTAGGGCAGCATTTTGCACTTTCTTGGCATTTTTCATTTCAGAACCTTAAAATAATTGATAGGTTAACCAGAAGTAATTTCCAAGAGTATCCTGTTAGTATTTTGAACAGGCAGGAATACATTCTTATTCATATTATACTAACATACACATCTAATGCGGTCCCTGTCACAGTTGGAGCTCTGCAAACCACGAAAAAAATTCATAGTCCAAGTGTGCTAACAATTAATATATTTGATAAACACAAACACATGCTTTTAGGATAAGAACACATTTTAATTAATATCTATCAATTCAAAGTGGTCTATTCTGAAAGAGATTATCTTTCTTGTCAAATTCATAGTGTTCATTGTTCCTTTCTCCAGACATGACCTCTGTAGCATTCTGTTTTTCATTGGTAAACCTTAGCACTCAGCATGGGTATTCAAAATGCTTTTGTGATCTTTAATTCCACATTTTTGGGTGGTTTTGGTAAATTAATATTAAAGAAGAAAGCATAAGACAACTACAGAATGCATGAAAACATTTAAAATAAAAATGTAGAGAGACAAAGAAAAAAAATCATACTGACTGAACTGAAAATATCTGTCATCTATCATTTTTTTCAAGAATAATAGACACTCTTTGTCCTGTTTGGAGTGTTCAGATGATAAGAAAAATGTGCAATAAGCATACTTTGAAGTGACAAACCAGTCATCCCTGGCTGGTAATCACCCATGGTCAGATGGAATAGACAAATTTACATGTTATGGTTAAAGAAACCATTACATTCTTATATTGGAGTTAATGGAAGTCCGTAGAGGTTCTGAGTGCTAAACCACTAATTTATTAACTTCTTGTAGTACAAATTCCCTTTCTGGCTATATAGAGCACATTTACATGCTGGTTAGTCATAAAACCTTTTCTCTTTACCCATAATTTCTAATCAAAATTGGGATTATGTTGGTCATTGGTCTGAAATCACATAAAGTCTGGAGTAGATTATTTTGTTCATTGGGCTGGACTCACCTGAACTGTAAAGTGGATTATGTAGTTCACTGGACTGGAAGCACTGCATTGGGTTGCTAAATCCTATTACTTTCTGAACTCTAGGCAGGTCCCTGGAATTTCTGTCAGAGGGACCCCTTATTCTTTGTTCAGTAAAGTCAACCTTTATCCACTTCTAAGTAGTTAAGAGAAATCCTATTTAATCTGGACAAGAGTAGGTACACCTGTATGTGAGTAAATATTCTCTGATGAAAGTAGGAAGTGCATTAGAGCTTGCTAATAATTTTAATTGAGGTGAAAAATTCAATCAGTTATTCAGAGGCTGTTCTCCAATTAAGTCTTCCTTTCATCTGACTGTGCACCTGGTTAGATTAAGCACATCTCTGTGACATTTAAACACCCAAAGAATGTGGTGATTATTTGCACTCCAGTAGAACCTAAAGGACCTATTGTGCTAGACTTTGCACAAAAGGAGACTGATTTGTAATCCCTCCCTGCCCCCAAGAAAATACAAGCAGAATTTGATGACTGAAGACATGATATATAAAGAATTGACTATATTTCCTTTGAGTAATTATGAGACTTCCAGGTTAAACTGCCAGAAGACAAATTGTATTTAATTATAATTCAGCTAGGGGTTTTTATGCAATACTGTGAATAATTTGGCCCATCAGTTCAGTTTTAAACTAGAGTAAGCAAATTGAGGTGGAGTAGTCAAGTGAAGTGAGAAGAAGAAAAAAGCTTTCAACTTTCAGCAACAGAATGTGACAAGAAAGGATTACAGAGAGAATACTGGAAAGCTGATCTTAAAGGTGTGATCACTGATATAAAAGGGATGAGAGTAATTCTGTGAAAGTGGCTGGGATACTGCTAGAAATTGTTTTATGAAATACAAGGATTTATGTCTAATGGACGTGTGACTTCATTCTTGCTGGAATGCTTTTGGGAAGACATCACTTGGTTGTCATGAAGAGCTTTAGAATTCATTAAACACAGTCTGTTTTTTATTGACTTATACTTTAAAAGAACACCACAATATTCCAGAGAAATTCTAGGACAGAGTTTAAATACCCATATGACAGATATATCTCTCTCTTCGTAATACAAGAACATAATTTGAACAAAAACCCCACCTAGCACTAATATTCATCCCTCAGGATATCCAAACATCCACAGAAGTGAAGGAATCTATGAGTCAGCTTAGTTCTGCTTTTACAGGATCTGCTATGACTAAGCGTGAACAACATCTGTAAATTCTAATGCTGAAGTAGACAGACAGTTGAATTTGTGCAAGTCAATGGAACCTGATAAAATTTACCCTGAAGTACTTAAGAAATTAGAAGCAATCTCTGAAATGTTACAGAGAATTCATGAAGGATGGGTGGAGGCCTGGAAGCCCAGAGTTAGGCAAATGCCTTAAGAAAAAAGGAGTAACAGTATTACGAAGAGAAAGATGCTTAATAAAATCACAAAAGCCTTTGAACTAAGAGTATAGTATCATGGGACTGTACAGTGCATTCTAGGAAGTATTAGCATGCAGCTTTCTGCAATTCAAAGCAGGCAAAGCAGAGGCAGCCATGCATTGTTTGGGAATCAATGGATGAGCCTCATAGTGATCTTAAGATTTGGGGCAAGTTTGTAGCTTGATGCTAGCTCTGAGTTGATACTAAGCAACAGATCGTTGTAAGCCTGCTTGTTCGTGACATCTTTGTGAATATTCAGTTGGCTGCAAAACCAGTACTATGCTGGTCATATACATAGAAAAAGCTGTTGTCTACCATCACATTGGAAATAATTCACATGTTTAATAAGCATCTATTTTAGAAATTCTGAGACATTCACTTGGAGTTGATCGATAGGTCCTAGGACCTAGAAGACACCAATACCTTTCCACTGTGGCAATTGGAATGTTGACAGGATGAATGATAGCACTTGTTTTAGGCATTTGCATTGCTCCCATAAATCTTGCTTATATACCTTATAGAGATGAAAAACCTGTTCAAGAACTATATCACCCTTGGCTAAATACAATAAAATGTATTGTATGTGCAGCTTGCAATAGATCTGAGAAAGAAAACGTGGAAACCGCATGTTCAGGCTACAATAGCCTGAAGGTTTGCTGAGGAGATGTGATGCAACCTTGCAAAGAGGAGTCCTACTGGGGCTATTGCTAGTCTGGCTCTACTTCAAGGCAGGTTGTTTTTTTTTCTGCCACCTCTCAATGTACTTCAGGACAAAGCCCATTTAAAGGAGCCTGAGCATAACCTAGCACTTCGTTCTTTTCTCCTCCCACCCCAGCGCCCAGGTTTCCTTGTCTAAAACGTCAGTCACTCAAGGCTGAAGCCAAAATGACAAACAGCATGGAGATTGAAAGGACCTTGAGTTTAGTTACATTACCTCATACTTAGAGTTTAAAACTTAAGGTACTTGATATTCCTCTCAGTTGTGATGTTATAAGCCAGAGGTACCACCAAAACATCAAAATGACCAGTGACTCAACCTGATCATGGTCTTCAGCAACTGTATATAGTGTTTGAAGTACATACCTAAAGGCCTCTTCCAGCAATGTCTAGATGCTTCTTCAGTATTACCCTAATGTGAAGTCTTATAATTTACCTTTTAGGAAATTAAACAATATTTAAATTTTACCAAGAAAAAAGTTGACCAGCTGGAATACAATAATTTGCATGAATAATTTCCCATTGTTGAACCAGCCTGTTAATACAGCCTACAATGATTGAAGTGACAGATGATAGTTTTATGTTCTGTTCAGTAGTTTAGGGAACAAGAAAAATGAAAAATCACTTTCAATATCTGCAGTGTAAAAGCTTTTTCCAGTTATGCATACAGAATATCAGGATTTTTCCTCCTACCACCAGATATAAATACTACAATATACAAGAAACTGAATTACTAACCTGTCCCTTTAAACTAACTTAAATATATATATATATATATTTATTTTTTTTTTTAAAGGGCAAATCAAGGACATAAGAGTATGGAGCATATACAAGACTTGGCCCTTCTTGTGTTGCCAGTAGTTATCCTCACAGTCCACTGTTAAGCTAGTGTTATGGTTTCATTGTTTTTCTTTGGGCACTTTTCCTTTCCAATGGCTTATTTCTGTCTTTGGAGCTGAATTTTTCTTTTCCTCATTTACATAAATGTGAGTGCTGTTGAGGAAAACTTGTCAAGAGAAAGAAGTTACATTTCACAGAAAAAGATTCTAGAGAAAAGGATGTAACTTTACAAGAGATAAATTGACAACTTCAGTTTTCTAACAGCAAAAATTCTAATAAATGAGTGAGTTTGGGAAGAGTAAAATAATGTTCTCCAGGTAGCAGAAAAGTGCCTGCTGCCAGGAAGATGATCCTGACACGAGCTTAATTTCAAACTAGATTTTTCCAGGAGGCACTACTAGGTGTAGTGTATTGTCTCTGCCTTGTTGGTGCTCACCCTGTTCTTGCCCAGCTGTTTACATGTTACTGATAACTTCTAACTTAACATTTTGGGTTAACAAATGCATTTGGGTACTCATAGTTGCTGCAGTGTCCATGAAGAGGTTTGTCATGGGCTGCCAAATTTCAGTGAAGGAATTGTTAACCTCCTAACTGATAATAGTGTGGGGATAGGAAAAAATTTTATGAATAGAAAATTCAGTCTGGAAGCTTTATGCAGCCAATCATAAAATGGCATTAGTTTGTACAAACTATAGATGATTTTTAACTTAATAAAATAAAAAAAAATCAAATAGTAAATCCATTCTGATTAAGATTATTTAATCACCACATTGGAAGTTAATGGTTGCTTTGGGAGTCCTGTTGATGATACAATTGCATTAAATATAGTAAAAAAAAAAAAAAGAACAGTACCAACCAGTATTATATTTACATATACAGTTAGTGTTTCAGAAGGGTTGATTTCTGAAAGAAAGTTGGGAAGAATTAGGAGGAAAAAAGTAAATTAAAACAGGAGGCACAATAGAAGTCTTAATGGCCAAAAAGCTGTGATTCTGCAGTCTGGGAAGAAGACAACTGACCTCAGGCCCATCACTGTTCAATGTTGAAGGCCGAAATTATAAACAAAACACAATAGAGAACAAAATAAAATAGAGGAAGAATCTATGAATATAATTTCTAACTGAAAAAGCAGAGAATTGATAAGGGAAGCTAAAAAGTGTTAGAAACGTTAGTATCTAGCAGAGTTGAGAACAAGGAGAAAAATGTATCAGGGTTAAAACAAATTCTTTGAGGAGGTTTAAAATTTGTAAGCAATGCAGAAAAATGCAGGTGTTTTAATAGTTACCTATAGTTACATAGCATACATATATGTACAAACCAGCATGGTATAATATGACAGTGATTTTATTTTTTCCAGGTTATTTTTAACCAAGTATGATGTTAACAACAGCAGTTGTTAAGCATTCTCAATTTAAAATCATCAGTCTCTATTAATTTGATATCTAGAGTCTTAAAAGAGCATGTTCAGATCTGAAATTTGTTTTGTGTATAGAGGATATATGAAAAATGAATGTGATAAGCCAATGTTATGGCATTAGAAAATTAAGTCAACATTGATTGTAGTCAAAATAGTAGATCAGTTACTAGAGTCCATCAACAGGATTTTGTGGATAGCATGTCTTGTCAAAATAACTATAAAAAACTCTTGTATGCCTTGAAGGTATATAAACTCATACGTACTCAAGAACATCTTAAATACTTACCTTGTACGTACCAGAAAGTGAACAAAAAGTGTGTCGGAATAAGATCTTTCAATCATGTGAATGTGCTAATGAACCGTTTAGGAACACACTCTGACTTAATTTTTCATTAACTTCATTAATACCAAGCTTTCTATTGCAAGCATACTGAAACCTAGTCCATAGATTTGCTCATGGAAATATCTTGTCTATAGCCATCATTCTTAAAATAAATCAATAACAGCCAAATTCCAAATGCAAGCAAGAAAGAATGAAGACATCCTTTCTCATTTGTATCCTAAAATATGATACTGCATAGCAACTCACAGCAGGAAACTCACTAAAAATTATATAAAGCACATTAATGCAAATTGTCAGAGCATACCTCATTGCAAAAGTTGCCGCGTAAAGGGAAACAAGTTCCTCTAATTAAATCTAAAACCTTTACAGCTGTGAAACTATAAATTTTTATCTATACTAGCAAAGCCTGTAAAATTTAATCTAAATTGAAGTATTAGGTTTTTCTCCCCCTCCTACATAAAGACTTACATGAAATTAGAACATGCCTTTTAACTTCTTCCACATGAGTACTGCCTCTAAGACATCAGTGTGCTCTTCCCACCAGAAATACTTATTAGGTTTATGCTCATTAAATAGCCTCTTCCGTCCTCCTCTTTCTTTTCTTTGCAAATGGTTTGATTTTTGTGGTTGTGAGAGAAGGGAGAAGCACAAAGGGGTTTTTTTTTTGCTTTCCTGTATCTGATGCTCCTGTAACAATAAACAACAAGGTCTAAGTGGTGCCATGCTGACCAGCTGTGTCTGATGTTCCCCTCTGGTTGGAGCCAATTCATAGCTAGGGTAACAAGGCATGGTTCCTTGTGCACTTATATCATCAAAAGATCCTTGAAAATTTGCTGCACCTCTGGGCTTGTGTTTGAAACCTTATGAGGCAGATTTTCATCAGTTGATATAAATACATTCAGGAACTGTAGTGGAGAGGTATATCTTTCTTGGGAGGGGGGAAGAATGAAAAAAGGTCCAAGTAAGGCTATAAGTGAAAGGAATAATTTTCACAACCTAAAAATTCTTTATGTGAGTCATCTCTCACATTAGCTGCTTTGGATTTGCACCACTAAATCATACAGAGGCAGAGACTCCTGTGGGCTGGTTCCAAGGGCAGGACTGAGTCTTAGACACTATTGCCTTGGCTCAGGCCGTCTGTGTCAAAAGCATAAGGAAAATCTCAGTGAACAGTAGGACAACTAGCCAGCACTCCTCCACAATTCTAGCCTAGTTAACATGTCATTGAATTTCCCTTTAGCTAGCTCATAAAGCTTTTGTTTGTTTGTTTGTTTCTTTCTTTCTTTTTAGTTATACTGCTGTTTAGTAGCCTGGTTTTGTTATTGGGTTTTTTTGGTTGGTTGGTTGGTTTTGGGTTGGTTTTTTTGTTTTGGGGCTTTTGGGGGTTTGATTGTTGGTTTTTGTTTTGTTTTGGTTGTGTTTGCTTGTTTGTTTTTTAAAATTTCTGCCCTCTGGGAGGATCACTTTTCTAGTAGTACCAACTGTGAGAAAGAAAGAACTTTCAGAATTCACACTGAGGCCTGCTTAATCCAAAATAATAAAATTTTCAAATTTTTGGTGATAAGGAGGAGTAATACATTAACAGAGTTAATACAGTTACTAACCTATCAGCTTTCAGCATCTAAGTTTGGCCAACAGTGTGTTCTGAGAGATCATGCTATATAGATCCAGATCTGGCTGATGCAAATCCATGAAACGCTGGTCTGCCCTGAATATTTTTCATACAGTCCTCTGTTGCACGTTCTCTGGGCAGCAGCCTTTCAACTGGGGCATTTAAACCTGGTATTTTGTGGATATTAAATCTTTTGAGTCATTTGTGCAAGAATAGGAACCCCAACACAAAGAAGTATTAGACATTTGTTCAAAGAAGAAAATGATACTGTTGTACTAAGGTTTTCAGCGGGAGCTTTGCTACCAAAAATGGAGTTAGACTGTAACACTGAAGATACCACAGTCTATCAGAGACTCCCTTTGAGAAGCAGTGGTTTCTGGAGCAGTTTGGTGTCCTTTGGTACAGACAGCAATGCCAATGTGTCAGTGTTATTCTCATTGACATATCTCTGTGTGTGATGGCTGCTGCTGCTGACATGTATGAGCTGGATGTTTATAAATAAGTCAAACCATAAGAAAATATCACTGCAATGGGAAAAGCCCACAAGGAAGATAAGGTATGAGGGCATTAAAGTACAGGTCTGTGATGAAGGATGTCAGTATTCAGTTCCTAGCGAGGGCACAGGTTGCATAACCACATTCTGTACTCATTCCCAAACTGCAAATCAAATCCTTTTTTCTGTAAGACTGTAAAGCGGAGCTGGGGCTGGACTTTTATTATGCTTATGTGCAGTACTTAGAACTCTCAATAACCCAATCCTAAATGAAGTGTCCAAGTACTATGAATAATAATCAAACCATAACAGCAGGAGGTACCTAATGAACAGAATTAATGTATCTCTTGTTCCAATTTACTAAGATTAGTAAACTTGTTATAGTCCTAGTGATAAATACCTAGCACTGATGTCTTCACTGTTGGAGGATCTTTTGATTACTTCTTCTCAATGCTAATTTTTTTTCCCAAATGAGTTGCTAGACATTAATAGCTATGCCCAAAATCAGGTTCTTGTGTGCCATTCCTGACTGATCTGTCATGAAATTAGCCTTGCAGTTTCACAAGTATTTTCATTTCCTGGTCATCAGCATTAACACTTGAAAGAGTACAATAAATAAGTGTTTCTTTCACAGTAAATCAAGGCAATGTTAGCCTCCGTTAGAGGCTCTTATTCAGACTGTGTATCCCTGTAGGCAGAGATGAACTGATGTGATTTGTTTTAATGATAAAGGACCATGTGACTATTTTAAAAAATACAGCAACATTGTGTTTAAAACCCACAAAACATAAACTGTTCTTTTTCATAGTTCACATGCAAGGCATTGTTTTTCCACTATGTTGCTGGAGAACAGGATTGAGTGCAAGGAGAATATTTGTCTAATCCAGAAATTTAATAGTACACCAGACAATAAGATATACTGCTAAAATTCCACTTTTTTCTGTCATGTTTTTTTTTGTGTGTATGTGACCTGAGTTAAGACCCTTAACGTTTCCAGAGTTTTCCTATTCAAAATGACACAGAATAAGAGTGTTCCAGTTAAGGAACAGTATTAGATGGCATAAATTATGAACTTTGCAAATTTAAATCTTTTTTCTACTTTCAGCTGTGCACCTTGACAAAGCACTTCTTTTGGAATACTGCACAGTCTTAGCACCTCAGGAACATTTCACATGTCAGATCTCACTAGCTTTCAAAATCATGATTTTGAGTTAGAGTGAGATGGTAGGGCCACTAAGATGCTCTAAGGGCCTTAATATACATGGGAGGAGGAACTGGATGTTAACCCAGGGAAGAGGAAGCTAGGAGTGGGAGGAATCTACTTGCAGTTTTTCACTACCTAAAGGGAGTAACAGAGAAGACAGAGCCAGACCCTTTAAGGCGTAAAATGAAAGTACAAGAGGCAATGGAAGGGAAATCCTGATTAGTTAACAGAGGGAAAAAAAAAAAAATCAGTACAAAGACAGTCAAGCATGGAAAAAAGGCTCAGAGAAGTGTGGAATTTCCATCATTGGAGATTTCTGAAACTTGTCTGGAAAAGCCTACACAACCCAATCTTACTTCTTAGTTAACTCTACTTTGAACAGGGGATTGGACCAGACATGTTCCAGAGCTCTCTTCCAGCTTACATTATTCTGTGACTGCAAACAGGGAAGTCTGGAGAGAGTTGATCTGTGTGTGCTTATTATAACATATTGCATATAACATTACATAAAAAATGCAGTAAGCATAAGAAAGTATACTAAGTAAATTGACAAGTGTAAGATGAAATTCTGGTTTTCATGAAGGTACGGACATATTTCAGATTTTTTATATTTCTTTGTTATTGGTTTTTTCCTTACCCTTAAGGGCTTGTCTGCATACAGATGCCATTGTGCAGTATGTGCAGGCAGGAATTTGTAGCGTGTTAGTGTTTTGCCCTATCTTCCTCCGTACACGTACCTCAGGCTCTGATTCATGAAGAAGGACAATTTATATTGGCAGATCTGATGAGATTGTTCTACTTAACTGTTTGACCTACCACTTCTACAGTCAGGTAAGCTGCTCAGGAAGAAATTCCTGCTCTCCTGCAGTGTACAGCCCAGTGCTTTAAGGCCAGCCAGCATGCCTTAGACCAGGCAGTTACATAATTCATGAACTGGTTCGCACTCTTGTCTTTGAGATGGGGCTGGAGTAGGATTACTTTACCCTGAATCAGTAAACTCCACAGAGTTGTGGAACCCCTTTGTGCACAGAAAGACTCATCTACTACATCATAACTTTTCTATGGGGGTCAAGGCTAATATTTGCTACTTTCAAAAGCAAAATTTAAAGCTATAAGTATATGTCAGCATTTGCTAATATGCAATGCTGCATTATTAATTAAACAAAGAAAAAAGAAATAGTTGTATTATCACTGTAGTCATTCTGAATTCACCTGTAAATAATTATCCAATAAATCTTTACAAAAGCACATTCTGCTCATCAGAATTTTATCGTGGGGTGCTACTTCCAAGTATTTTTCTTGACGTAGATTGTATTTCTCAGTAAATTCTATCCTGAGATCTACTAGTAAGCATAAGCTTCCTGATGGGAATTTTCTACCTGAATTTTGTCCCAGGTTTCCAAGATAGAGGAGAAAAATATTAAACAAAAATTATAACTAGTTTTTCATACTTTCGTCAGGAAAATGCAAACTAATGCAGATTTATAAGTTTTCCCAGAAAAGACAAAAAAAATTATATTTAGAAACAAGAACAAAAAAAAATTCCAAACAGTTCTAGAAGTATTTTATGTATATCAAGGAAATGGAAGCAGTTGGTAATAGTTGCTTACAAAGGAATAAAGGACTTCAGCACAAATAGTGTGATACATTTTCTTTTAGTTTCAGTTACTGGGTACTGTATCTTGGTTAATTCAGAACCTGAGGTTTTGCTCAGAGGCTTGCATAGTTTGTGTGGTGATTGCATTTCCAGAAATAACAGATGTTCCAAAAGCAAAGTTGTGCTGTTTCTGGACTAGGTGCTGCGTTTTTGAGGCCAGCGGCAGCAATGACTACAATAAAAATAAAGATATCAGCACAATTCAATCTTTGAAAGGTCTCTGCCTCTTTTAGTAACTTTGTTGTTTGTGCCAGGATATTAGATCAGATCTACCAAGTAAAATGGGTTTTACACCTGCCAATTAGTTGAACAAATTCTAGAAACCTAGCCCACAAAAGAGTGAGCTTTGGTTCACTGGCAGAAATAGAACAGGTAGTGGTTCTGACACAGGCTTCAGAAACTGGAGATTTCATAGAGAATGGTAGGGCTCATGGCATGCTGAATTGCATTCGGCTTTTAGGAATAGGGTGGAGAATTTAATGTGGCTTCAAGGAATCAGCTTGTTCTATACACACGCACACACATATAGTCTGACTGGTGTTATTTAGTTTATTTTAAAACTTGTATGGAAGAATCTTAGTGATTACACTGGGGCTGGGATGATTCCTGTACAGAAGACCATTCACTCATGTCAGCAGAGATTTATTTCGCAATCCTGGGTGCAGTGAAATATCAGTGCCTGTTGATGAAATGCTTGCTGTGGAATCTGTGGGCTTAGTTGTTGGATATTCTTCTGATTAAAAAAAA
>VXBL01007961.1:338544-544691 GCA_013400195.1 Aramus guarauna | reverse complement strand
TGTTGAAAAAAAAAAAAAAAAAAAAAAAAAAAAAGATTGATGAAAGACGCTAGAGAACAAATTAATGTTTTTTACACTTGATTAACTGCTTAATATTCCTAATGTGCTCAAGGTACTGGAAACACTTGGAGGGTAAACACAGAGACAACTCAGGACCTGAAAGTGAAAGTCAGTGAGGCCATATTTTAATTAAATTTAAATTAAAAAGAGAGAGGAAATTAAAGTATCTATCACATTAAAAAAAAAAAAATCAAAGCAGATTCAACTGCTAAAAAAAAGAAAACCTCCATTGAAAACTAACAATTTAGCTTTAAGGAATCTATAGAGAATTTATTTTTAGAGTGAAGGAGTTTTCATGATCATCTGGGGCCAAAAATAATTTGGTTCTTGTCCTGTTAAAAGAATTAATAATTATATAAACATGTATTTTAAAATTTAAAGTAGTTTAAAAAGTTAAATTCTTATGAGATTCTGTAACTTTACCCAAGAAAACTGTCAATATAGTCAAGCCAGAAACTCAAGGTAAAAGTGCTTTTACCAAGTTTGAAATCCAGTCACTGTTAGTGATACCATATTGCATGTTGCTTGGCTAGAAGGTAACATTTGTGTGATCATTGGATCCACCAGCTACATTTGTGGATGCTGGAAACTAATTTGGAACGTGGCTGACAAAGAGAAAAGAAAAACAGATGCATAAAGACAATCAGTTTTTTCCTTCAGACCTGCCTAGAGAATCAACATAAGTGTTATGTGGTGTTTCAGTTACAAATAGGTCTTACTTTATATATCACATTTAACCTAGAGTGTTTTCAATCTTTTCAGTTAACTAAAGTACTTTAGACATTTGCCCATGAACTGTAGGTTAAATTGGAATTAAGATAATTTGTTTAAAGAAAAGTTGTGAATTGTAGAGTTTGAATAATAATCACAATAAAAAATGCCTCCCATCTGAACCCATTTACCTTATTTCCTTGATAGATAGTTCTAACAAGTTTCCAGTATATCCATGCTACCATTAACAAACTTTGAAAGATAATTAACATGGACATTCTTAGTCCATTGAAATAGGTGAAAGAATAGTCCTGCAATAGGACTGTATTCCCTATATATGAGTGAAGAAATTCGAAGGTCATTTCCTGTCTGTATCACAAAAGCTTCCTGATCAGAGGACCAGCTCTGCTGAAGGTTTGTGAACCGATATCCATACACCTGGATTTCCTAGGCTGAGTCAATCTGATCCCTTTGTATCACTTTGCATTGCTCAAAGGGAAACAACAATACCTGTTGTAGATTTATATGGTGGATGTTGTGGATAAATTAATTCATTTATGTGAGATGCTTAGGTTATTAATGGAATATATAACAATCAACTCAACTAACTAAATTTGAAAGCTACCCTCAGTATCTTTACATGGTGATTGATTTAGTTGCCTTGAACTGAAGAAGGTCTATCCCAATTTGAACTGAAGAAGGTTTATTACAATTTTCTTGTTCCATTGTTCACTTGGGTTCATATCCTCTTGAAATTTATAATGGGATGGTTCATCTGCCCTATAAAAAATGATGTGCTTAAGTTCCATTTACTGAGATGCGAAAATAACCAAATGAGGTTTATATGTATTGGGGGGGGGCAAGGGGGAGAAATAGACAGGAAGATCAGAAGAATACCAAGTCATCTGTATTGCACATTAAAATTTTCCCCCTGATTTTACTTTTTTTTTTTTTTTTATTGATCCCACCTTTTGTTTTAAAATAGAAACAGTTCTGACCTGAGCCAATCAAATTAGTTTTCATTCTTAGCTATCCAGGAATTACTCTCCATCTCCATGAGAAAAGCCATCTTCATTACAGACATTGCCTTCCTCCTGTTGGTAGGCATAACACATTGTGGCAGTATCACTATCGTTATGGTTGATGAAACAAGCCCCTGCTTTCAGTCACTTAAAATTGTAAAATAATTTCCCTCTGGGATGAGGTTTCTCAAACTTGTTTTTTAGCCAGAGGTGATGTCCTTTTTTTGAAAACTTCATAAAATCCCAATTGGGCATTTTATTAGATATCCAAACATGACACACAGAATCAAGTATTTTTCCCAACTTAAAAGCAAGCAAACAAAAAAGATAAATGCATTTTAATTGTGCTTGAATGTTTATATATACATACTTATTTTAAATTCTAAAGATATGCCAAAAATAGTTTCAAGAATACCAGAATATCTTCATAAAAATCTTTTGAAGATCTCTAGCAGACAATATATACAAACCACTGCTATTTCCGGTTTTATGTATGTTATCAAAATCCAGAGAAACCTCTGAAGTTATATGGGGATAGAAAGCAAAACTCAAGAGATTTCCCTCTAAAGCTTACCCCTCTCATTTTGGCTACAAGACTCTTACCAGTAGCTCTGACCAGTTCTCATGATGCAAATATCACCTCAGACCTGCCACTTACTTCCAATTTGCCATATTCCTTGTCTTACTGCATTCATTGTTGCCGGCTATCTTCAGATTTATAATAAAAACTTGAGAAGTTATTTTTATTCAGGTTCCAGCTTCTGGAATCAGGTAATTTCTATGAAAGTTTTAACCATCACTTCTGAGTTTCTAGCCCTCATTAACACTTTGCAAATACAACTTTCCATAACGGAATAAATATAAAAAAGGCTGTTATTTATCTATTGACAATTTTAGAATCACCTCAGACTGCTAATGGTTATGTCTTCTCCCTCAACTGTTAAATTTTTCATTTTCACAACAGGATCTTTGATCTAAGAGGCTTTGGTCATGATTATATTATTTAGTAACATCAGTGTGGGTAGTCTTACACATATTCTCTGAGATATTAATCATAAGAATACTATTCATCCAGACTAAAGCCTGTACATACAAGCCATTCTTAGGATTTAAAGTGACAACTCAATAACATTTTAATTTTTATCCCCTGCTGTGCTCTGTTCTTTTGTCCACTTATTGCTACTTGACCATTTAAACTATTCAGCAAAACAGAAGTTTACTGTATGCAGCGCTTAAAAGATGGCTTTGCACTTACGGTTAATTGGGGAAATAACCTGACATTTACTGGGGTAATGCTGGACTACATCTTAGTTGTGTTTGTCTTTCCCTTGTGTTTCTGAAACAGTCAGATATTTACATGACATTTTATTTAAAAAAGGAAGAACGCAAAAAAGAAATTGTATTTGCACTTTATGCTGATTGCAATGTTATCCTTTAGCAGGAAAACAATGGCATTTGATTATGAGAGAAGGTACTCCATAGACTTCACAGAAATCACAAAAGTAAAGCTGAGTCTTCAGGGATGGGACTTGAAGTAGATGAAATGGAAACCATTGCAACCTTCTTAGGCTGACTGGTTGTCTTTCAATTCAGGATTAATATAGAGTAAGACCTTCACTTTGTAAACCAGACTAAGCCCATTACAGGCTACATGACCACTGTAATGCAGGCATGTAAGCATAGACAATATCAACATCTTTATTATTTATCCTGGGCAAGGACTTGCGAGCAGCTGGAAAAAGAGGACAGAGGGAGAATAAAGATCATATCAAACGCCTATGAGCCAGAATTGCAACCAGTGTAAGTTAAACTGTCTTGGAGTGAGGCGGGGGTGGAACCCTGCTGGTTTGAAAACATCTGAGGTTCTTCCCCTTATCAGTGGTCTGAAATTCCAGTAGCATTCAAGAGGCCAAAAGAAGTTGTATTTCCACTGACTTGTGCAGGGCTTAAGTTCTACAACTCCTGTTACAGTTCATACTTTTTTCATGGCTAAGGAAGTATGGAAACATTCTGTCTATGGAAACATACAAAAATGTGCCTAGTTCTTTAAAGAGAACAGTTATTGATGATGATTTTCTTGCTGAAAACTGTGGCACAGTAGTGATGGACTGGTCAGTGACGTCAGTCAAACGTATTGAATGTCACCCACTACTCAAAGAATAAACTAGTCAATATTCTCCCTTTTGTCAGCAAAATGGAAAATCACTGTGCTTGTGTTAAATGCAATGGAAAAAGAAGAGAGCCAGAACAAGCAGAATTAATCTAAGTTCTTGATATTACCAAAAGGCATTGACAAGATGCACCACAGCAAAATAGTGGGAACTCCAGCTCTAGAACTGTAGGATGGGTGCTGTATTTCTGATCAGCCTTGCAGTGTCCTTTTCTCTTTTTCTAGCCTGCATAAACACTGCCAGTCTGATTCTCCACTGCATTGCTTTAGTTTTCCACCAACATAATTTCAAATATAAACCTGCAGTAATGTAGTGAGTAATCAGGTTCAGAGTCAGCAATGAGACCTCACACTGCACAACACCATGTGAGTGTTAGTAGCATTGCCTTTTCTTATACCTAATCTTGCCCTGGTTTGCAGATACTTCTGTACTGTTCAGTCTTATTAAGCTTTGAAGATGGCATGCTTTGTGGAAAAACCTGTTGTAAGGCAAAGCACCCTGCTGAAGAGTAAATGAGTTTTTGAATTCATACATCTGTGCAACTCTACCAGTAACTTGGTTGGATGTCATTCTACAGGTGCCTTATTACTCTTTTCTCTAAGTTGAATATCTTTCTGGTTATCCTAGCAAAGTCACAACTGCAATCACCTGTCAAGGATCCTCATTAGTGGCATTTTTTTGGTTCTTCTAAATCTGATCTTTAGTATGTCTAGACAGTTATGATCAAGTGGCTTCAGTGGAGTGGTTATATTACAGAAAAAGAAGAAAACACAGCATAGGTTTACTATCTGTTTGCCAGTGGCATGCTCAGCTAATAAGAGTACAGAGTTCTCATAACAGGAAGTCAGCTGTCATCCATTTTTAGAGGAAAAAAACCCAAAACCTTGCACTCTTTGTAATCCTTGGTAAAGGGAAGGCTGTGGAGAAAGTATTGGTTAGCTGAGTATCTGTTCCTCAAAATATCTTTTCTTCTCCCCTTAGACTAAAGTACAGTCTAATTACTACAAGCATCAGGTGAGAAACATTGCTAGAAAATGTTCAGCTGTGCAATTTGCATATATTTTCTGCAGTTCTCATTTTGTAAGAGTGGCTTCTGCAGAGTATTGTGTGGTCATTTAGAAACAGCTCAGGACAGGCTGGGAAAAGTATTGGTGAAATGAAATCCTTCCCAAAATAATGACAGGCCAGACTAATGGACTGTATTTGAATACTAAATTAATAAAATGTCTCAAAAGGTGTTGTCTATTTCTGATTACTCATTCCTCCTTCATACAGTAAATCCAAGGGAAAAAAATGGAAGTGATCATCACAAAATATGCAAATTCTGCAGGCATACCTAAGGATCTTCTGTACTAAAAAGGAGACTTGCCAGTTCTGTCAGTGTTATTTCAATTGTATGTAGTAGGATAAGTAGTAAAATGTCCCTGCTTCCCACCCTTTTATACACTTTGTGTGCAGATGAATGACATGTAGTGGTATTTCAAAATCAACTTATACTTATCAGCATCATTAAACATAACTGAACAAAAGCTGCTATCATCAGTGAAATACTCTTCAGCATAAGAAGGGCAGTTAAATGTATTTCTCTACCGTTTCCAGACATTTTTCAAACTATTGTTGTTTAAGTGGGTCTCTGCAAACCAAGCAAGAAAACATTTTCTTTGGCAAAAGAATAATCCAAGCACCACTGAAGGTCAGCAAAAGGGTTCTCATTGACATTATTTGGCTTGGTAATGTACTGTGTCTGATATTTTAAGGGAACATTTATGTTGAGCAATTATAACAAACCTTACACTGTTCCCAACTCTACCTTCCCTGTTGAAAGTCACAGCAGATGAAAACTTTAAGACTTCAAAGAATCCCTCTCCTGGCTTGCTTTTGCAGCTCCCTATTTTGCCTGACTTACCATTATTGAAAATTTCTCTCCAGTCTCCATTCACATTGATCTGGGCTGCTGCTGAAGGAGTGACTGACAAGCTCGGAACAGCAGATCACAAAACCAAGAAGAAGAAAGACAGCAAGTCAGCATGAAACTTTCCGGAGGCCAGCACTACTGAGGAACAGGCTGGTGAAGTGGAGCATAGAAAAGAAGTCAGGTGTGCAGTGGATATTAATGTGAGACACAGTCCCTATTTAAGCACAGTATCTACAGAGGAGAATGGGAATATTAGAGGAATCTGGTTATGAATACACTTAAGCAAGTTTGCATGAAGTTCCTTCTGCTAAATTAGGGCAAGTTCTACAAGCCCCAAGATATTTAAGTTCTTTTAACTCTTCCAAATGTTTGCTGCATTTGACTCATTATGCAGAATTCAATACAGTAGCTGCTGAATGGCTTGAATGAATCTATAGTTACATCTATCCCAAACCAACCACTATAAAACTGCTAAATAAGTGGATCTGAAGATGGTCCCCTTCTGCAGCATCCAACAAACAGAGCAACATTCCTTTTTGTTCCTAGGATTATGATCTGGTTTTTTTAAATGGCCTCACATGCATACCCTAAAATCCTTAAAAGCTAATCTCTTTGTGTCCGCAGACCCTTTCTACCTTTTTTAAAAGTTTTGGTTTTGAAGCTCACAAGCCATTCTCTGTAATGGTTGTAAGCCTGTGTATGGAAGGCCACAGCATTTGCAGTGTCTATTCATGTAAAGTAAATCATGCTACATTTTAAAGGTTACTGAATTTAAATGAAATTAAAAGTATCAATATCTGCATTTCTGATGGAAATACAGAAATATGTACACACACATTAAAGAGATAAGTATATTTAAAAACATGCTTCTAAAAGGTGAAGCTAATTTAATAATTTCTTTGTATAACTATGTAATATAAAGCTGTGAGGCAAACTATATTTTATGTTATAGTTCATTGCCCATAGTCTGCTATTACTAGGATCTGAACAAAGTTTTAAAAGAGTAGCTATGTTTTATGAAAAAATGTTCATGCTGTCTCAAAATATTGGACAAGAATACGAATGGTGATAGAAGTTAATAAGTGTGCTTGTTTTTTCCAAGGAATTGTGAAAACGCTGTTAAAACTTGATTAAAACTCTTTATCTTTTTCATTTGTCTGTGGCTCATAAAGGATATTGTTGTTTCTTTTCAATGTATTCTGCCTAACACAGCGAGAGCCTGAGGCAGAATTTTTAGTGCCATTACCACACGTTTCTGTAGAAATTAGCAATGTCTGCTCCATCACATTATTTGCCTGCTATCATAACATCTTAACTAGATGGACTGTTAACAAGGGTCAGTTGTATTATCTGTAGAACTTACACTGAGTTTTTGTGGATAAAGGGAAAAGCAATTGGCTTGTTAGAAAAGTTGTCGTGAACTAGTGTTCTGTATCAAAGAAATGTGTTCAGCCACATGAAAATACGACCCCACACAAAAAGATTGTTTGTAGAACAAGCTAATATGGCAAAAGAAAATAACTTTTTTTTTTTTGAGGGTTTTCCTTTCTGAATACTTTATTAGAAACTTTAGTATCTCAGTGTTGACTGCAGAACTCAAGATTTTATATTTCCAACTCAGTGCTGATAATTTGTTAAAATGACATTGGCAAAGAAAATACAAAACCAAAAGAAGAAACCATGATGTTGTCATCAATGCTCAAAATTTCAACAGAAAATTGTCAAAATTAGCATTATTTTCTAGTAGTTGTACTCAAAACTTTATGCACCAAAGACAGTAGCCTCTGTATAGAGGAACATACTAACTGGTGATTATACCCTGTGTTGTCTGTCTTTGTGCTTACTCATAAAGCAATCAGGGAATGGGTTTGGGAGACCTGCTTCTGACTGAAACCTTTAATCCTGTAATATTTATACAGCATAGCAACCATGCAGTTCATGCTCCTCGCAGCAAGGAACTGAAGTTGCTTGCCCAAACACTGTCATGGTACAACCCTTCGTGCAGCTCTTTCATTCAGTTGTCTGATCAGCCAACATCTGGGCCTCCCATCAGAGTTTGTCGAGTTAGACTACTGTTCATATTTCAGAGTTCATATTCTTGGTTGGGCAGTTTTCCTTCTTGCTACTCTGTATATCTCATTTCTTCTCTCAGCTTGTTATATTTAATTGTTTTCCTAGCCAAGAAGAAAGTTTTGTGATTCTGACCCCGTAACAGTCACGTACACTGGCCTTGGCTGACATCTCTAGGAAGGTAAAAGAACATTTTCCTGGTGATTATTCCCAACTGAAAGCTAACTTCAAACTAGCAAAAATCCTTTGGATAATCCAGGATATTTATACTGGACCCTATGCATACATACATAGAATGGTTATGGAGAGTGTTTGTCTTCCTGAGGATTAAAGTTATATATGAGCATATAAATTTATGTATACTTAAGGTAGGAACAAAATTGTAGATATGTTGCATTATCATGTCTGTTGTGTGACCAATGAGGCATCAACACTGCATGATGGTAGTTTCTTGCATAACTGTATGCATTTCCATGTACTGAGGTAAAACAGTAGAATATATTCTTTTAGTAATTGCCAAGTTATTACAAGCTTGTCTTCATCTTTACTGACTTTAGAAAAAAAACAGTATTTCCATGGATGTTGCTTCTATGGTTCTGTCCTGGTGGTTCTGTCCAAAACATATTCTCTAGTTGAAGATATTTGAAGGCTGTCTTCTGCTTCTGTCACAGGGATGGCCAGTGGTCAATTAAGAAAAACATTATTTTATGGCAAAGGAAATGTTAATCTCTGCAGCTATGTTTGATCTGAGCTGCAGTTTTAAACTGTTTATTTGGCTTAAATTTCTACACTCTGTTGTTCACTATATATTGAAAGAAAAAATAAATATTTAATACAATTTGCAATGCTATGGAGATATTTTGTGAATTATTTATGAACCAAATTATTATTTCACATGTAATAAAGGTGTTACAGAAGTAGAGAGTTAATGTGGGAAAATTAATTTGGAGCCTGTTTTGTTGTTAAATCTGATTTTTGCCTGCATCAAAGTTAGGTATATAATTCAGTCTTCCTTAATTTTGCATATTTGACTCCTCACTATGTATTCTACTAGCTTTCCAAAGTAGTATATTTGACCTGAAAATCCTCAGAGCTCTACCAGAATTTTTCCTACTTTTTTGAGTTCTGGTATCTCTCAAAAAGTGCCATTGTTTCTTGGCATGCAATGTTCTTTGAATTATTTCAGCACAGACTGGTAAGTGGCTTTTACTTCCTCAATAAACTGATAGGTGACTCTAACTCAGCTGTACACAAGATGCAGGTTTTGCCCATATTTGGTAGCAGCAGTACCTGGAATAGAGACAAAATTCTTTTTTTGGAGCTCCTCTGTTGGTCTGCTGATTTCTGGGTATTCTGCAGGTTTTAGATGCATGTTCTGTGTTTGCTTTTTATGTCCTTCTCTGCTCATCAGTTATTGCTTCCATTTCCCATACAACATTTCTTGTTAATGATTAATGAGGTCTTGGATTTGGAATGTAAAACTGGAAGTATATCAACAGGTAAAAAAACAAACATTGGTGGAGAAAGCTTGGTGAAAGAGGCTTTTTCAGGCTGCTCACTACCTACAGTTATTGTGAATTTGAATCTTACAAATGCACCTGTCCCACCCACTGGCCCCAGTCTCTCTCAGGGACACCCTTCCCTAGAATGAGGCTTACTTGGTTCAGTACAAAATAGGTACGGAACAGTGCCTAGGAATATCCATGCAAGATGTCCTCCCTGACAAGATTTTGTCTTTCAATATTGGCATCTTCCTCCACAAAATCATAAAGTGCCACACAATTCCTGTGAAAAGAACTAACAAGCCTAGTTCCATGTCTTCACTTCTTTATGTAAGACTCTCATCCGGTAAAGAGATTATCTTTATCAGGAAAAAAGAGAAGGGAAAGGAAGGGAAGGCACTAAGATTTTCTGTGAAGGAACATCAGATTGTTCCCTAACAATCAAAAAGAGTGGTATGTCTTATCAGACCTGCAAAATATGCCATAAAAGATCCTTTTTCCCTGTCGTAAAGAGGAAAGCCTGTAGTTTAAACATGAACAAAGAACCATAGGCAAAGGCTTAATAAAACTGATTTCTTGAATAAACAGTCTAAAATCTTTGTGCTGTAAAATTTGAGGACATGACTTCATTAAGAAATGTTTCACGGAAGATGCTTATTACTTCTAACCAAGATTTCCATTTTGAAGGTGAGTATCTTGTTGCTGTTTGAATATGTAGCTTTTATAAACATTTGCAAAAATGTTTACTTATAAAGTATTTTCTACCTACTGGAAAGTTTCTATATGAAATTTGCTGGATATTTTGTTATCAGTAATTGCCTGATATCATGAATACCGAGATGTTGTAGGTAAAATGTAGCAAATTTATTGACAATCATTAATTGTTTTCTGGAATAACAAGCTATTTTAAGTTTTAAAATATGGAGATTAGCTGGAAAATTACTAATTATCTGGCAACGCTTAGGAACATCTTACCAAAATGATAAGGACAGGCTTTACTTCACCACGGGTTGATAAGAAAAAAAGACAATTGTTTCTTTTAAGTATTTTTTTTTCCCTTGGTTTAAAGACTTTAAGAGATATTTCAGTTTTAAAAGACTATAGAGCAAAGGACTTTAATAAAATTGGAACGTGAGCTATTTTGAAACATAACTCCACATCCTATTTTTAACCCTGATTGATCTAAAACGATGTCACAGGAAATAGCACCAAAAAGAAGAACTAAAACTCTGGCTTCAAAAATAGCACAAAAATTTTCTCTTAATAAGGTCCAAACCAATGACAAATTTTCTGTATTGACAACTGCATATTCAAGACCTGATGAAGGCAATGATACTGTTACAAAGGCACTCAGCCAACCAGAAGATCACAGTCCTAATAAGTAAATCCAACAACCTCCGTAGAGACATGCTGAAGGGCATAGAGAAATTCTGTGACCAATGCTCCCTCTAAAATGAGCATCTTTATGTGGCTCCAAATGGCAGAGGAAGAAAGCATCTGTGTACTTTGTATCACCAGTCTCTGGTACAGCTTTGGTTTGGCCCTGGCTGGCAGCCAAGTACCAGTGCAGCAACTGTCTTACACCCTCCAAGAAGAACACAATAACAAGAGTGATACCATGTACCGGTTACAACCATGGGCAAAGCAGCTGCTCATTCACGGGTCCTCCACAGGCTGCAGTATCTCTGGTAATATCTGCTCTAGCGCGGGTGTCCTCCATGGGCTGCAGTCCCTTCCAGCATGGGTCCTGAAAGACATTGCTGTAAAGGAGGATGGAATATGGAAATAGTTCAGTCTTATCTCTCTTCTGCTCTTGGCTAGGTGACAGCCAATGCTTGTCCTGCTAGCCTTGTTTCTTCATATGGCAACCAGGGAGCTTCTCTGTTTTCCAACAGCATGTCTACAGAGTGGTGTATGACCTCTGTTACAAGTGAGATATATGAGGGGAGACTGAAACTGCCCCACCTCAAGAAGAGAAGGGTCAGGAGAGATCTTATCAAAGTGTATAAATACTTGACAGAAGGGTGTAAAGAAGATGGAGGCAGACTCTTTTCAGTGGTACCCATTAACAGGATGAAAGGCGATGGACATGAACTGAAATATATTTAAACATGAGAAAACTTTCTTACTGTGAACATGGTGAAAAACCGGACCAGGACGCCCAGAGAGCCTGGAACCTCCATCCTTGGAGATTCTCAAACTTGGCTGGACGTGCCCCTGAACAACCTGCTCTAGTTGTCCCTGCTTTGAGCAGGAGGTTTCAACTAGATGGTCTCCAAAGGTGCCTTCCGAACTCAACAATGCAGTGATTCTGTGAGATTGCAGAAAGAATAACATTTGATTTAAAATTGGTTCTATGAAAACTAATAAAATGGAGCAATATTGGTCTAATAGGTTTGTTCTTTTATGGATCAAGTCAAATGGTGCACAGAACATTTTTATTTTCACTAGCTAAATGTATCTAGTTATGTAATGGCCAGACTATTGCAATGGGAATACTAATGATAGTAAACAGACAGGGCACTCTATTCCAAATCAAATGGGCTCAGAGATTACTCATTTTCTTTTAGAATAACAAATGGACTTGTCAAGAATAAACAGAAGGAAACCATAAAAATGAAACACCTGCTATTTCTTTTTCACAGATGTGGCTGCATATGGGCAGAGATACTTAAATATAAAATACTTGAATTACTATCCAGAAAATTAATCACTCTGTGGTCTCATAACATCAAACAGAACTAATAAGAAAAATAAGAAAGCTTTGAAATCTGTACTCACAAGCACAGTTCCAATGAATCTTCTGTCACTAGTACCCATGTTACTGTTTTGCCAAAGATTTTTATAAAATACTGTCTTTAAGCTTCAAATTGCCATGAGTTCACAAGTCAGTAACATTGTTCAATTTCAGTACACTGAACACAGCATCAGATATCTGTTTAATCACAAAGAATACTTTCTGTGAACTTAGGAGATGGTTTCTCTCAGCTTTTGACATTAAGATTAAGATATTAAAATTTCAGCTTCTCTTTTGAACCGAGCACCAGACAGATCTGGATAAACAGTGATGATATGTATTGATTCTTCAGTTCCTTACAGGAATATATGAGTTCTATTTAATTCATAATAAACCAATAAATATTTCCTATATATAAGCTGTGCATAGAGAGAATTACGATTAATAAAATAGTCCAAAATTTAGGGGCTCTGAATTTAGCTCTCTTTTCTGTCATCATATGGTATGTGGCTTCTGACACTTATACATCCACAGGTGAAATTCTGGTTCTGTAAAACTAGGGGAATTTTGTCTATACCTTAAAAGAGAATTCATCATCTAACTCATTTGTCACTCATTAAACAGAGGTGTAAATACTTTCATTCCCTGTCATACACTTGTTTTTATTTCTTCATAGGTGAATATACAACACCTAGAAGAAGTCACAGTGACTCCTGTTTCTGCTAGGGTAAATTGATAAAATAATCTCAAAAAGATCCTTCTTAGTGGCTAGAAAAACATGATATTTCCTCATAAAACTTTTAACCTTGTGCATAAAAGACTTTTCTAAATGTTATTATTACCAATTCTGATGGATTGCAGAAAGTTAATATGATAAAATATGATTTCATGTCATTTATATTTATTAATAAATATTTAGCTCTAAGGTGTATTTCACACATAATTTGGAAGGTATCAATTATATACCATATCAAAGTTGTAATTTGCCCATTCTCTGCACTTACAGGATGTAGCTAGTTCCAAATGTACTACCACACTCAGACAAGAGTGAGTGAGATATTCTTTGAAGGGTAAAAGAGCCAAAGAACCACAGAGCAACAGGAAGGAGGGAAACAGTGGAAGTTATCTAAACTTCTCTGTCTAAACTCTGACCAGACAGAAGTAAATAAATCACAGCACAATAGAGGGTGGAACACGTCATTCTTGATGTGTTTGGGGATCTTTTTCAGGAATTCTTCAGGTAATTTCCTAGTCCTATACCCTCATGCTCTACAGTTCATACAAAATGGAGGTAAGAGAGTATGGAAATCCTGGTGCATTTTCTGTTCTGGCAGCTTTTCTCTGCTTTCTTCCCTTGGCTCCTATGCCATTCCCTGTCAAGCCCCATGAGATGAAAGTGGCAGTAGACACTGCAGCAAGAGGCTGTGAGAGTGTAGTGCTGTAGTGCTATGTAGTGAGAGTGCTGTCCAGTTATAGGAATGTGTATGGGTTCACTGACCTGATTCCCCTGGTGTTCCCCATGCACTGAGTTGTTGGAGAGAAGAGGTTATTTGCTGGATGTACTTTCCGCTGATTTCTCTTTTGACACAGAAAATTATCCTGGTGCTTTCAGAGTTGACAGAGATTACTCTCTTCCCTCTATGCATCTTGTTCCCCATGCATTTTATTTTAGAAAGGGTCTTATTTGTGCTTGAAAACAAGGTCTCTCTGCAAAAGTGTTTGTGATGACTATAATGAAGAGTGAGAATGGATGGGAAAACATGGAAGGTATGTGTGTATGGCTTATACTTTGAGTCTGCTGACTTGCTTGAGCATATGGGCCAATAAAGTGCTGACAGGTGAAGTCCTGAAACTGAGTTCTACATGTCGCTAGTGCTCACTGTGCAAATTGGCTTCTAAGATATCTGCTTTGGAGAAGATGATGAATTGTGACTAACCATGGTTATAGACATAGATATGTAATTTTATTCAGATAAATCAGGGTTTCAGAGACTTGAGGAAGCCTTGGGATTCTTGAATGATTCTTGCACTGGCTGTTTATTTCTCCTGGTATTGGCTCAGAGTATAGTTAACTCAATCAGAAATATTATTTACTCCTCCAAATTACCTTGCAAAGACTAAGCCATACTCAGGCACATAATAATTCAGTAGTAAATAATTTACAGCATGATTCAGAGCTCTATGTCTGTGGAATTTGCCTCATTAACTTCAATGGACTTTGCTGACAGTGCGAGTAAAGAGATTGATAGATTAAGATCATAGCAGTTGTAAAGGTTTAGCTAAACCCTAGGCTTATCTGGGTGTGTTGATATAATTTTACTTAGATATTTTACCTATGATAGTTCACCTACTGATTATGATGGCTGTGAGCTAACTGGAAGTACAGAAGTTAAACTATGCTAGCTTGCTTAGCAGAACTGTTTGGTTGTCTGCTGAAACTCTTCTGCCTTTGAATAAATTGATAAGCAAGTGGAAGGTTCAGCTGTAAATAAAGAATACTGCCATCTCAATATTAGAACAATTGCTAGATGCAAGCCTGAAAGGGCTTTGGTCACGTAATATGGAATAAAATACTCCAAGTCATGGTCAAGATATATAACCAAATATGGTTTAGGAATAATTAATATATGAAGCTGTCAGAACCCTGAGGGCACTAATAGGCCTTAATGGCTCTGACCAGCCTCACCTGAGGCCTCCAGCCACACCCATGTGCTCAAGAACTCTATTTAAGCTTAACTCCATATAAGTTTGGCCTGGGGCTGTTAGTTTGGTCTTTGTGCCTGGCTGTGGCTCCTGCTGATTGTGACTTCTCTACACCTGTGCTGATGTGAGGGTCTCGCCCTCATAAGGCTGTGTCTGATCCTGGCTGCCCTCAGTGGGTCTCATCCAGAGCCCCAACTTACAAGCTGATTTCCTTGTCTTGGTCTGACAGTCTGGAGGTGCCTGATGCTCGGGGCTGCTAGCTTGGAGGTTCCCTTGGCTCCTGGTCCCTGTTGTGTCCTGACAAAAGGAAACAAAATAGAGAAGCCATAAGAGGTGGGTTTTTTGAAGCTGCTTTTCTAAAATATGAATGTGTTGTTAACTGAGAAAGGTAAATGGAGAAGGAAGGTATGAATCTGGATTATGAAATGGTTTTATTGTGTATTTATAGAAAGATTATGATTACTAGCTTGCTGTTTGCATAACAACAAAGTAAGGGTAATTCAGGTGTACTGGTATTTTCTGGGAACCTGTAGTCTGTTACAACCATTTCAGGCCTGTAACTCCATGAGATGACACTACTGTGTATCAAAATAATATGTATTTTATTAGCTTTATGTAATATAATTTACCAACAGGTAGTGGCTCAACACTCTTGTTCAGGTTTTTGCTCATACTAGATGTTGTCAACATAGTCAAAAGCCCTTGAGTGACTTTGGGAGGTACATTAAACTGCCAATATAATCAGCTTAGTATTCATGAAGAAAATTCTGGTAGCATGTTTGGCCTTACTAATTAAAAATGTCGGGCTGATGCTCTTATGAGCACTCCCCTTGAAGAGGAAGGAGGTACTTAATGCTATATCATATTGGTGATCGTATTCATTATAGTAGTAGAATAAACCTATGTTCCTCCTACAGACAGCTTGTAGTTAATGATTAGTATTTGTTAGCCATGTCTAGCAATTTTTAATAATCAGATTATAATTACTTTGCACACATGGGTTTAAAGCTTTTGAGTGCTGCTGATATGATACTACTTGAACCTTTCGTATTATATCCTTAAGATGCGGAAGCCAGAGACAAGACCAGCATGGTAAACTAAGAACATAAACACCATTCAATATAGCAGAGCAGTGAATTCTCTTCACATCGTATATGAAGTAGACATTCCTTCAAACTCCTGGGAATATTAGCAGCACAGCTCTGTGAAAAGACATTGCTGGTACTTAATGAGTTTGGATGGATGCAGAACTAGACACATTTCTACATTGTAGTTTTAGGTTAACCAGACTTTGGGAGAATTCTTTATGTTTAATTCCTGTTCTGCATCTGGGAAAGTATTAAATAAATATTTCTGAGGATCTGAGACTAAAAGATTGATGATTTTATGCACAATTAGTGTTAATGAGTCTGGTTTTTGTTCAGGCACAACTAGATCAGTGGAGTTTGAAAAGAGAAAAGTCAGGTTAGCATTCAGCTGAGAAACTGCAGGAAACTGATAATAGGAATAAGGGGAGGAAATATGCATAACCTGGGAGCTGAGTCCAAAACAGCAAAAATAAACCACATTGTTACTTTTATTTTCAATTGGTGCTAATTAGCTGTTAAAATGTTATATCATAACATTTTAGAACCTGGATATCTCTAATGATTGGTGTGCAATTCTGGTGCCAGGGGAGACTGTTTACCCCCTGCTATTTTTAGATGCTGTAAGTACAAGGGATCAATATTTCATGGTTGCTAAAGCTGAGAGTATAGCATGAGCTGAAGGACAGTGAAAAAGCATACTTTACTAGCTCTTTTCTGAAGGGTACAGATTACATAGGTGAGGACCAGTAGCTCTGTACTAAGCAAATTCATTTCTTGCAGAGCATTCTAAAGGCTAAAAAACAAGTTCCAGGGGTTGGAACTAGATGATCTAAGGTCTCTTCCAACACAAACCATTCTATGATTGTATGTTCAGGTTGTCTTGCTCATTGTTGCAATCCTCTAGTTGCAGGTCCTTAGTAGCAGTTACTTTGGGTACTCTGAATATATGTTGCTCTTCCACATGGGGTGTTCTCCATCTCAGACTCCCCCAGATGGTGTACAGGCCTTATACAACCAGTGTGTAAGTAATTCAAAAGTGTCATAGTATGTCCCCATAATATCAGGCTCATTGCATGAAATGACATCTCTATTGCTAGATGTAAAGCAGACTTTGTTTACCTATGCAGAAGTTAGACGTGAAATTTATTAGGACTTCACTTCTCTCTTGGGTTGTAGAACATGATCTTTACTCTTTGGGCATAAGTTCTCTGAATCTCTTTATGTAAATTCAAGACTTGATGCAGTATGACCAGGCAGATTTATGTGAGTTAGTACAGGTAATAACAGCAGTAGAGACACTGTCAAGGAGTAGGCTAATAACTTGAAGATGGAGCTAAGGACCCTAATAGATTTGTCCAGTGCAGTCTGAACTGTAAACTACACCATCTTCAGTTATTAGCTATGCTGGTGCAACTCCAGTTACTTGGCTGTGAAAACTACTTTAAGTTTATTAGACACATGCTGAGGTGTCCAGACAGAAAACTGTTCTCATGCTTTAAATAAATGGGAAGAATAACCTTATGTGGCAGAAACAGTTCTCTTTAAACAACTTTTGGCATGAAGAACTTCCTTTCTTTCAGCCCATTTTTTTATTGTTCTGAATTCAACTGTTTTGGCAATCTAGTTCTTCATGTCAGTGTCCTAGACTTGGTCAACAGGATTACCAATCAATTTAGTAAAAATACACAGGCCTTGGAGCCTGGAATATTTCATTAGCAATGAATTCTCTAGGGCCAAAATACACCCTGTGAAAAGAACCTGCATGAAACATCATAGTAAGTCTTACAGAAGAGTGTATTTCTCTTAAGAATCCAAAATGTAGTAAATATTAATGTAAGGTCAGAAGCAAGGAAGAAATTATAAACTAAGGTATTGCTTCCACTGTTCTTTCCTGTCTGTATGTAGCTCCTCTTTGAAGTACTTAGTCCAATTGATTCATCACTCTTAATTTCTCTACAGACCTTCATTCAGCATGCCTCAGGTTCAGAAGTTTGGAGTAGCAATTTAAGCAGGTACTGCTCAGGTTGGAATTGTCTTTAAACAGGGCTCCTGGAGTAACTATGCATTGTAGTCTTTATTTTTTCTAAGTTGGTGATAGGTTCACTCTATCAGGCTGGAGGGACCTGGCTTTGCTTCTTCCTATTTCTGTTGCATGGTGTAAGATTGCTTTACAAAATATTCTATAACTTTTGTAAGGAATGAGGTATCTTAGCATAAAGAAGGTTCTGTGGGCCTATAACATTGAGATGTAACTATTGCTTTGAAAGCTCTTTATCTTTCTATCTTCCATTTCAAATGGAAAATCTTTTTCTCATTTTTATAATTTCCTATTTTTAGAGGATTCAGAACAGTTGGTCATGAATGTTTTGAGTGTAGCAGATCCCGAATCTCTCTGGCAGATAATCTGAAACCTGACAGACCTAACAAATCTTATTAGTCTTCTGATGAAACCAGGGATGTAAATTCAATGTAGGTGAAACATGATCACTTTGATTTGTAGAGTGCCTTGGAATCTAAGATACTGTATGCCAGAACAATTTAAAAGGACACTTTTCTTCCCTATTAGGTTATGGAAGAGCATGTGGCTTAGAGGTAAGGTAGGAGTCAAGGCAGCAAGTGTTTTTCTTTCCTACTCTGTACAACAAGAAACAAATTCAAGTCAGGAGAAGGGAAAATGTTCTAATAGAAAATTGAACAGCAAATTGAATATCTGTTTAAAAAAGCAGGACCACAAGTTCCATTAGTAACACCTAAAGCAACATTTGTGTTTAATCATCACTATTATATTCATTTGACTGTCTTCTGCAGTTCTAAGCACAGAATGGCTGAAAAAAACCTCACTGACAAAGTGATACAATGCATTTAAAGTAAAAAAAAAAAAATCAACTGCTTCTACTGTCCCCAGATTGCCTGCTTTTAAGACAAGGAAACAGATGGCAGCATTAGTTTTATGTTTATTGATGTAAGAGGCTGGTCTTCAATGGAAGGTTTATTTGGCTCCTGTCATGAGGTCCAAGTACAGCACTGAAAACTGCTATTGCCTCTTGTGACAGAAGCTTCTATATAAACAGGTGGTATTAGGGGAGGGGAAACAAATCCCTTAACTCCATACTTAGGGCTGGTGATGTTTGCTGAGAATAGAAGACATGGGAGTTTACTTCATGCCTCTGCTGTTCCAAGTTCTTCTGTCTTTCAAGGTCTAATCATATAAGGTAGATCAGAAGGCAGTTCCATTGTGAGAATAACAAAGATTTTTGACAGAACATATCTGAGCTACTGCCCAGCTATAGAACTTGGCATGCAGCAGCTAGAACAAATAAGACCAAAGCAAGATTAAAAATCTCCAAATGAAAGCCTCTCAAAACTATATCCAGATAAAGTTTCTATTGGAGTCACAATGATAATCTTTAGAGAGGAAAAGACAACACTCAAACTGGATGAATTTCCTTGCTTGCATCTTAGTGTTCCTTCATGTTTTTTTATTATTTGATAGAGGCCATAATTTTCCTTGTTTATATTTGCAAAGGTCACTTGCCCTTGATAGAGTTATTTCAACTTTATACCAGTACAAGAACAATGTCAAGCCCAGTGAACCAGTGTTTGCTCAATTAGACAAGGAAATCTCCATGCAGTCACAAATCAAACACTCAGGTCCTTCACTGCTCTGCTAATGTTTATATATTGCTGCTCACATATAGATAAATCCTTGAGATCCCAGGCAGCAGTTACTCATTCACGACAGTATGTATATACATATTTATGCAAATACATGCTTCTGCATTTATGTGGATTGATGTACATATATGCATGTATATATGTGAACATGCATATCCTTATATGATATGACATTATTACAAGACATGTTTTCAAGTATTCCCAAATACAAGAACTATTTTGAAGAAAACAGTTATGTGACCTAAACACCACTGCTGTGTTTTTGTAGCTATCCTTGTTGGTATCTGACTGCATGTGAAACTACACATACCAACATCTCCAATTTCATGTGCAAATGGTTTTGTGTGGCTGGTTACCTGGTCTGCGGGTGTCATCACTAGGCTTAGGTAAACTGGTGGAGCAATTCAGTTGTTCACTTTATTGGCTATCAGGCAGTCACAGCAATCACACATGCACCATGTGGTAATAACATATATCAAGCTGGACCACAAATCTGTGCAAGTGAACTTGCAATTGGACAGATAGCCTTTTCATTTTTCTTTCTCAAAAAGACTACTGTTGTGAAAACTAGGCAAACAATCCATTGGGGTTTTGTTTGTTCATTCAAATAAAGTACCATTTTATTTGACTTGCAATTTATAAAGCTTTAATAACTACTTTTCTGATAACGCATGACAAGCTAGCTCCTGGCAGTAGTATTTCAGAGTAGTGGGTCACAACCCAATGGAATTGTTAAACTCTGTTTTTAATATATAGATGGCTCAGAAAATCCAACTGTTACTGTGACTGGCTGGACTAGCCTTGCTTTTAGTTTTGGGGCTTCTTAAATTTTTGCTGGCTAGTAGCTCTTATTACAGTATTTTTTCTCAAAAAAGTATTAATAACAATATATATAACATACCCCCCCCTCCAAACACATCTCAATGTCAGGTCCCAGAAGAGGATCTAATAAAACTAGAGTGGCCTATTACAGTCAGAATGATAGCCATTAGTTCAGCTCTGAATATATCAGGAGACATTTAGCCAAGTGTACTTGCTGGCTGTTGAATCTGATTTGACATAGACCCATTTTTCTACAGATTGACAGTTAAAAACTAGGTTCTCTACAGTCTGTAAACTGTGATTTTTTTTTTTATATCCAGCAGTGATTTGAAAAACTAATGCTAATGCAGATTTATAATAACGACCTCTTTGAGTGACTATCCCCATTAGCTGCCCCATTTTCAAGACCTCTCCTGTAATATTAAAAGTTGCCTTTTTAATTTAACACTATTTTTGCTTTTGCCTTTTTGCCATTACTGTTTTCAACAGAAAAATTCCTAATTATCCTGGCTACTCAGTCCCTTCTACTTATAATGGTTTCCTTACCCATCATTATAGTGTGATCACACTAATGATAGTTTCTCATACCTCTGTGGTGTAATTAATGTAATATTGCAGGCTGAAAAACATCATTTTCAAAAAGCCTCTTAACTTTTATATGTTCATTTGCAGCTATCAAATAATGTGCATACTCTCTGGAACGCAAAAGCTGCCATAAGAGAGCACAGTAGCAGTGACATCTACTGTGATATCCCATCTCAGACCACAGCCAGTCACATACATTCCAAAAGAAAATATCATTTCCCCATTGGCCATAATAGTAAAAATAACTGAATAGCACTGCCTTACCCATGGGGGAAGTTTGTTGTGATTGCCTCAATTTGTTGTAACATATCATCCACATCATTCACTTCCAGTACAAAGTCCTGCTAAATGCACTGATGTCTAGGGCATTTTAGAGATCAAGGGAGGTGGAGGGGTAAGATTAATATGTCTCATTAAAACAATTTAATGCCTCTGCATTCAGTCTGAATATAACATCCAGAGCAGTGTCTGAACTTGCACTCTTCTGTCCTTGCTTTGAATTGTTCTGATTTTACATGGAGTCATCCTCACTTTCTGGCCTGCCCAAGTACTCTCTCTCCTAATAAAAGTCCTGCCTGTCCATATCCCATGATGTTCTGCACATCTCTCGCTATGTTCCCTAGTTATGCTGTGATCTCTGCAATGGGTTTTGCTTTCTGGCCTGCAGTTTCTTTTTGTGTGATTCAAGATGTGTAATGACAAGGTTTACTTTGCTCTGACCAGGTGTTTGATTGGTTTTAAAGGCCAATCTGTTAATTGGAATGGGTATGGGGAAGCAGAGCAGACCTAGTCAATGAAGTGTGGCTGTGCTTCCAACCTTGCATCTCCATGCAATATAGCAGCCTTATCTACAGGTGTTAAGAAATTCCCACTTCAGAGATGCTTCACAGTAGTCCTCTATGACATAAACCACTTTATTTCCAAAAATGTTTTTCTGATTGAACATTATTCAATGAACTCCTAGGATATATATGCACACACCTTGCCAGCATTCCTTCCAAGCTGTCAGGATTAAAATACAGACCACCCGCATCAGCTGGTCAGCTCAGAGTAAAGGACAAAATGTATTTCAGACTTTCAAGCCTTAATATTGTTATTGTCTAATGCTAGGGCAGACTTTCACAGTCCCTTCCCACTGCAAATCTTCCAAATGCCTATATTTTTTTCCCTCAAGTTCCCAGCTGAATTACCAGAACTCCTAATTTCTCTGATATTAATGTGGCTCTAATTTTGTGGCAGCTGGTGGGAGATTTAAGCTATTACAGTATCATCTTAAATGTAGAGTGTGTCTGTGGAGTGACATTTGCCAAATAAGTGCCATACAACCATCATACAAAGAATTTTATTAAAACCATTCCTAGGCTCACACCATCTGTTTGGAAGGAAGACAAAATTCATGGAGCAAAGTGACCCAATCAAACAAACTGATGTGCAGGATGTTATAGTTAAAAACAAAACAAAGCAAATATAGAATGACAAATTCTCATTTGTGTTCTTTTGTTGTGGTGGTAGATACTCCACCTTTTCTTTTGGAATGGTGGGATATGGATTCAAAGGTGAAGACAAGTTATTTGGATGACATAGCTCAGCCCAGAGGAGGTTTGCATTTGTTATTAATTTGGGGCTGATTTAGCACAGCTCCGCTCTGGAAAAAGTTGGCCCACTAGGTCAAGTCTCAGGAGACAGGCAATCTAATCCTGCCTTTGCTACTGTCTAATTTGGCAACTTTAAACTAGTTGCTTTCTCCAGCATAGTGTCCTTCTGTCTGTTACTCCAGGCTGTGCAATAAGCATATAGTAAAAAGGTTCCTAGTCAGCATTAAGATCTTAGTCGATACTGTAATATTTGAGGATATTGCTGAATTTTTAAGTAGAGGATGAAGAATGTTTCCTACACATGCCTCTCCTTGTGAAATGCTGTAAACCTCAGATTTTTTTCCTCTTTCCTAGAAGTAGCTACTGAGGTGCTGTGCTTCTAGTACATCCATTGGAAGTTTCTGTGAGTGGGGAGAAATCCCAGACAGCTAAAAGGCTATTGAGCTTTATTGTTACTCTAACTCATTTGCAGTGATATTTTCCTCACAAATTGCAGCCTTCTGTGTCACAGTTTAACTCCAGCCAGCAGCCAAATGCCACACAGCCACTCACTCACTTCCCCCACAGCAGGATGGGGGAAAGAATCAGAAGAGTAAAAATAAGAAAACTTGTGGTTTGAGATAAAGACAGTTTAATAGGTGAAGCAAGACAAGGAATGCATTCACCACTTCCCATGGGCAGGCAGGTGTTCAACCATCTCCAGGAAAGCAGGGCTCCATCATGCATAAAGGGTACTTGGGAAGGCAAACACCATCACTCCAAACATCCCCCTCTTCTTCCTTCTTCCCCCAGCTTTATATGCTGAGAATGATGTTGTATGGTATGGAATATCCCTTTGGTCAGTCCAGGTCAGCTGTCCTGTCCATGTCCCCTCCCAACTTCTTGTGCCCCCACAGCATAGTTGCTGGAGGGGTGAGAAGCAGAAAAGGCCTTGACCCTGTGTAAGCACTGCTCAGCAGTAACAAAAACATCCCTGTGCTATCACCACTGCTTTTAGGACAAATAAAAAAACACAGCCCCATGCTAGCTACTATGATGAAAACTAACTCTATCCCAGCAAAACCAGTGTACTCTAAGTCTGGAGCTAGCTTTGGCCTCCATGTAGCAGCCTGACTTGTATTGAATTCCAGTAACCCAGAGAAAGATGACTAGAGATTTGCTTTGTGGCATTCTTTCTAGGTTAAAAGTAGCAAGATGGGGGAAAAGATAAATGCTCTGATTGGGTCTTACAGCCAAAACATCTTTTGGAGTCTTTCATTCAGATGTTGAGGAAATACTCATTTTGGTTGCTCATCCAAACATTGTATGTGTGATGGCCAAGAAAACTCATAAAAATAACTTTCAGTTATAGAGATTAGAAAATTGGTCATAGGCTAACTTGACATGGAAATGTTTTAGATGCAAAATATTATACTCTGTCCTGTGTCTAAAATCCCAGAGTTTGTACTGTACATCAGAGCCATACAGTATTTAGATTTGGCTCACCTTCTGCACATGGGGTAGGGAAGTATACTCCCCCCTTATAGACAGAGCAGTCTTAGGCATGGTAAAAAATTTGGTCTGAAATCACACAGGAGGTGTCTTGACAGAGCGTCTATTTGAAAAGCTCAAGTTGTCTACAGTTAAATTGGTCCTTGGAATTTGATCAATTCTTCTTTCATCACATTTAATTTCCATAGAAACAAAAGTAGAATTAGTTCAGAAAATCAGATATCACCAAGACAAATCAGGCATTTGGACTTTTCATTTGGTGACTTCAAGTTAGGAAATCCTCTTTTGCTTAATACTTGTGATCTTCCTCAGTGAAGATTCCAGTCCTGGAAATGAAGCATGAGATAGAAGCTAACTTTTAAAATAAGATCAGATAATAGACACCCTCTTCCTTCCCTGTCCCCCAAATCCTTGCCAGAGGATTGAGCCAGAGGAAGAAACCTCCCAGCTGAGTGCCTAGAGACACTTGCCTCCAGTAACTGCAGCTAATTTTGTCTGGATCATCTTCATTTCTTAGAAATGATGGCCTTGACAGATAGAAGGACTTTGTGGCTTCTGCAAACAAGGACAAAAACAGCAGCAGCAATGATCAGGAAGGAGTGAGGGGAGCAAAATTCTTCCAAAGTGCTACTGCTTCTGCTACTGTAAATGTGGAGCATGATGTATGTGGTAATTTGTGCTTTGTTTTCCCAGCTATTTCATTACACACTTACTGTTTTCAGACATACGCAGGAGCCAAGTACTATGGAATGTTTTAAAACGAGAAGTGATGCACTCTTGCTGCTCACTCAACTGAAAAGACCAAATTCCTTGACTGTGTAAGGGCAAAATGATAGATATGATGGAATGCACACAATTCAAGATGTGAACAGTGAAGCAAAACACCTGCTCAGAAATACATCTCTGGGATGAACTTGTGCAGAAATTAGCTCTGTTTCAGGGGCGGGGAGCTATTCGCATGCGTTTACTGCAGTTGCAGTTGGCAAAGAAACATTTTCTATTTCTTTAACATGTGAATTGCAGAAATGGATTTTCTAAATGAAAGATTTCCACCACTAAATCCTTTTAAGTGTGTCCTGGTTCCCAGAAGACAGCTTGGAAATTGCTCCCAGGCAACAGACACTTATTTCAATGTGTAATATTCAGTGAACCCTTCCAAATATCCTCAATAATAAAACCCCTGTGTATGGACATCAGACTAATATAGGTGATTTATTGATTACATCTGTTGTGAAATATGAACTGGACTGGTTAACTCAGTGCCCCTACAGAACCTGAGAAATGCAAACTATGGAGGGTTGATTACAGGTGAACAGTAACACCTGGCTCAGCAAATTACCAGGTGTTTGAATCATGTTCTGTAAGCAAGTAGCAGAAGTAATGATTGAAATCCCTGGCTAGCTTCTACTTCTGCTGCACAAGAGAAGAATAACCACAATTTTGGTGGTGAAAAGGAAGTTATCCTAATGAAGAGTGGATGTTTTATAATAACTATGCAATAGATCTGTATTATATACTTGTGACCATTACTTACCTCTCCAGTACTAACTCATACAGGCCATCCTTTTAATTTTAACAGGATTATCGGAGGTGAATCTCAGCCTGTGGAGTGTGAGCTAGTCCAGTGTCTTTGCATCCTTTTTATCCCAGAACAGGGAATGAAATTAAAATGGTATATTGGCTCTGAGGTGTATCTTGGAAAAAAGGTGAGGCATAAGTAAGTTAAATTCATTCATACAGCAGTGAAAAGGAGCCTACATTTGAAGACTGTCAAATTGTTTTTCTGGAAAATTCTAAACATTATAATTCTTAACTTACAGTGGACAGTCTACCTTGAGTTTAGAGTAGTTCCTAGGACTTTAATCATAAAGTGGGCTTTTATCTTGCTGTTGATTAGAGACTATGGAAAGGAAAATAGTTGTACTTTTGGAAAATGTGTCACCTTAAAATGAAAGTCAGTGGACCTGGAAAGTAGCTTTGAGTAATTGAAGGAGATGGGGAAAGGTTTACAAACCAGTTTGAATTCAGGGAGATGAGCAGGAACAAGTGGTAGAAGTACAGCATTAATTGTGTTGAAGAAAAACTTCCTATGGTGTATCTACCCATCTATGATTGTAATCAAACAGAAAAAAAAGGCTGCAATTTGCAGTTCTCTATATGCTAGCAAAAAATAAACAAAGGATTTCCAAAACAATCCTCTAGGAAAATGACAGAAGCCAGTGGAAGACAGATGTTTGCATGTTATCATTTTGTGAGATGGTTTATTGAAGGTGATCTTGGTTCTATGCAGAACTTGTTTTAGGAAGGCTTGAGCATACTTGAATTTTTTCCCTGTCAGAAGACCAGACGATCAATTACCTTGGGTATGGCCCTAATCTGTGCATACCCAAGTTCTAAACTTGACTTTCATGCTGAGTTGTTAGGCACCTGATGAACCTTTCTGGACTGCTGTTCCCTCATCTACACAATTTCATGCCTTTCAAAAAGCTGCTTGGGGAATTAGGCAATGTCTGTTTGCACAGTCTTCTATCTCAATGCTGCAATTTAATGATTTGAGTCTAAAGTGTATGAATACACAGCTATATTAACAACATATCACCATTACCTTGATACATAAATGAACACTACAGAGCTTACAAATAAACAGCAAAATACATTATTATAACAGCCTCTGCAATGCAAAACAGATTAAATATTACTTCACCTTCTTTGTATTTCTTCTATATGGAGATTTTTTGGCAAATACTGCTGTAGTCATGCAAGTTACTATCCTGTATGCACCCAACCCCATTATATTTGGTGCAGTGACAACTGAGAGCAAATTGTATTGACAGACCCTTCTTGAATATAATTACTCAAAAAAGCCATCCTGAATCAATTAATAGTATAACTCAACTTTAATTCTGAGGCACTCCAACATTCAGAAAAGCAATCAATCTTGTGGCATAGAGCCAAATGTTGTACAACCTACCAGATGAGTAGTCACTGGCATAAGGGAGTCGCTTATTTATATCACATTAACATCAAGAGAATGGATTTCAATAGGAACGGTGGCCTCCATAAAAAGGCCAAGTTTAATCCTTGTGTGCTTACATCAAGACAGTGCCCATTGCCAGCAGTGTCCAAGAGAAAGTTGTGTCCATATGTCTTTAATTTTCAAACCTAATTCATCAGGTATCCATTCACAACTATGTCTACTGGGAGTGAAGGCTCCAGTAAAAGCAGAAAGTATTCCCACTGTCCTTTCTCATTGCCCTGTGGCAAGTGGAAGACAGTCTCTCTCAATATCCAAACCATGAAGAACCTCATTACCATGTCCTCTATAAAAATAAAGAGCAGGAGATGGGAACCTTTATTTTTTTTCCCACTTTAAAAAGATCTTTCTCACACTCCCTTAGGACAATCATAATGTGATAAGGATGACCATGCTGACATATTGTATAATGTTGTCTAGCTGATAAGGAGCTGTATCTCTCCTCCAGGTAAATAATGTTCACCCCCAAGGTTGCGACAGGATTTCTTTCCATAATCTTATTTTTCCTATTGCATTTCAACACTTCTTAGAAATTTATGTTTGTCAAATGAACTTTGTGGCTCCTTAAAATAGCTTGTGGGCCTTGGCATTGAGGAAGTAGCAATAATATGGTAGGCTAGATCAAAACAGAAACATATTTCAGATTTTTTTCAAGTTTAAATGATGCTTTTTCACATATCTCCTGGTTATTCATATTTAACTTGACCCTCAGGTCAAGACTTCTATGATTTCATTTCATTTGGAATATTTCAGCTTTAATACATGTCTAGAAAGTCTTCATGAGAGGTTCATTATGTAACTGTTTTTGGTTATAAATGCTCATTTCCATCACTGAAGTCCTGAAATCTTAAGGTGCTGGCATGTCATGGCTTTTTTTTACCAGCGCAAAGAAATAATATGTCTTTCTGAAAACAAGGAATCTTTGAGTACCAGCTAATACATATTGTTAGATATTATGATTATTAAAATGCATAGTATGACTTAAGTAGCAATAAATATATTAAAAGAAAATCATAAATTATTATTAGCCATGATTACAAGCAACCTAGCAAATAGTTGTCCTCTTTAATTGCTTGTTTCAGAAAATGTCTGCTGACCACACTTCATTTTTTTTATTTTGCTGTAGCCTTCCCCCACCCTAATGTCATTATGACTCAGCTCAATCTTTGGAAAATTACCTGAAGATCACAGCATTATATTTTGTTGAGCAGCCTTTCCTTTGTATAAGGGTTATGAAAATCTTACCAAAACAAGTATTGCAAAGCTTCCTTACAGGTTGCTGTGGTATTACTCTCTTTTTTTTTTTATAATCAATACTGTATAACAGTGCATAGACACACTCTTGTATATTAAGCTCTGCAGAATATTTAAATTCATGCTGGAGTGACTGTCAAGTAAATAATATTTGTCATCTCCTGTTATAATCCTGTCCTATAAAGAGACAGCATGAGAGTAGCTTTCCTTGCCCCATTTACTAGATGAGTACGATAGCTGGAGTTCAGTCATTTTTGGTGTTAGACTTAAATGAGATTTTGAGGGTTAGTCACATGTATTAACACATCTGCTGTGTCTGAAGAGAGATTTATTCTCTAATTAAAGTAATAATTAGGATTTTGTTGTTGACTTCTGCAGTGGCAGGGTAAAATCCCATGGTTATGTATAGGTGATATAGTAGAAGATAGTCTTACTCCTGTTTCCAAACCCCTGTGTGGTCAATAGGGTGATACAGTAAGCAGGAAAAAATCTTTTTAAAACAGGCAGTAATTTTCCCTGTTGGTTTTACTCCCCTTCATCTACCATGAACACCAAGCTGTGGTGCCTAATGTCTATAAGAACAAGAATAATTTCTATTTAAACTAGGTAATATTTGGCAAATCATGCAGAAAAATGTTCTCTGCATTTTATTGTAGGTTTCAGGCTAGCTTGTTTCCCAAGGTTTTGAAATAATTTCACAAAATAGCCTATGAACTTTTATTATCAAGTTGTATATTTTTATCCTTCTCCCCTTGAAAAAAAAAAACTTAAAAAAACCACAAAACAAAAATCCAAAAACAAACAAAAAAGGGTTTTGTTTATTTTATACAAATACTTTTATTGTTTGTCTAAACGGAGAAGCTGAACTAAGGATCAGCTTTTCTACAAGAGTCTTGACTTATAAATGAAACAAACCCTCAACAAAAAAGACCCCTTCAAAAAATTGATTTTTTGCCCTCACCTCCCTCTTTTACTATTGTAGTCCCAAATTAGCTTCTAATCAAACAAGTTCAGAAGATTTTCCTTCACACAGTGCCCTGCAGGAATGAGAAATACATTTCAGTAGTGAGAACAACTCTCTTCATGCTTAACTTTTGCTGTATCTGCTGAAATCTGCTTGACCAAAGTTTGAAGCCATGAAGGAATGTTTGCAGTACTGGAACAAGATAACATATAACAAGGAATTCATATAATAGAGCTTAACTCAGCAAGCAGAATTTTCACACAAAGAATTAGAAACAGGAAAACTATACTTCAAAGTCATGTTCCTTTATTAATATCTGCCAGAATTTAACACATGCTTAAATGTCTCTATTGCCTTTTTTCCTTTGTAGTGGTGATCAATAAATAAAATGCTTCAAAAATATTTGCAATATGATTAGGAGTAACAGTAATACAGAACACATATACTCTCTGATATACAGTTAACAGGGAGACAAGTTTTTCCAAGATGTCAAACTAAGCTGGGAGAGGGGATAGGCAAGACACAACCCCTAAAATAATAATAATAATAAAACCCAACAAGACAAACTCCACCTACTGAGACTCAAGCAGTCTAAATAAGAGGCTATAGAAAATGCCAGGTGTGTTTTCCCTTTATTTGATTTTTTTTTCTTCTCTGGTCACTTTCTGGTATTCGCCTTTTGCCTGCTGTTTAGTTTTTTTTGAAACAAAAACTGAAAATCAAATTGATGGCATATCTCTACAGAAAAGCCTCCCTATCTTGCTGTAACATTGATCCAGTCTACCAAGAAGCTGACAGTGTTTCTTTCCTTTTGTTTGTGATAGTATAAATCCCATGAAAAATGATACCATCACACCACCAACTGATTTTTGCCACACATCTGTCTTATTTTCCCATGTGTGAATTTTTTCCAGCTGAGGCTTCTTAATTGTTCTTTGCATCCTCTTCTCCCTTAGTTTTTGCTTTGTCTCTGTTTCTGTTACATTTTCTATGTGGAAGAGAAGAGGCTTCCCTGTTCACCATGCACCCACACTCACTTCATGTAGCACCTGTGCTATTTCATGGGTACGACTCCCACAGATCTATGCAACCTTGTTTGGCAATGACCACAGAGTCTTTTGTGATCCTGCTTTGCATCCTGTCTTTGTTTAGTCAACTACTTTGTAGTTAGCAATATAGGAATAGCTGTATCCAGCTAATGAAGTGTTAACTGTCCCTGCTTCATTAGTGAGAGAAGCTCTATGCCTGCACAGCTGGATTTCTTGTGCATTATGGGAGGGTTAATTCAGCAAAGAGCTGAATCCTATTTGGTCAGCACCTAGTTCTCCTCTTTACTCTGTTAAGTCCTGCCAGCATTTTAACAAAGAAGTCGCATAGTTTTTACAAGCCCTAACTAGTACCATCACCTTTAACAGAATCTAAAAGAGGAAATTCATACTCCATTCAGTATTCTCCTGTGAGTGGTTATGTATTGATTATTTAGGTTTTGCATTAAACATAAATAAAGGTCCAGGGATCCAAGGAATCTCTTTAACTGGAAAGGTTTGTGGGTCAGATTATTAAAAAAATCCACAAAAATACTCCAACCCCCCAACAAAACCAACAGGAAAGAGAAATTAAAAAAATCCTAATTGCTAGATATAGCACATTCTGAAGCCTTAGAAAGACCAGCACAGGTAGGAAGTGAGTAAAATTAGTTCACTGGGGAAGATAGTTCAGTAGAAGGAAGTGAGATCTCAGGTTCGGGAGTGGTACAAGTCTGGTCCATGAAGTCCTATGGACTCTTAAGGAGAACCTGCTGAGAATCTCAAACATTTCCCATCCTGCTGTTGCATACCTCAGTGGTTGACTGCTGCTGACTCAAAGAGCCTTACTCCTTCCTCATTGCCTTCCAAAGAGCATGGTCCTGATCGTCCTGCTTTCACTTGCCCTTTCTTCTCCATGACACCTCATCACTGAATGGCAGGGATTATTCAAGGAACACTGCCAACTGACATGGTTTATAATCAATTAACCTCTTCAAAAAGTCAGGTAATTCAGAGTTCAATATCTCATATGAATATTACTACAAGGCACTTTAAACAAAGTCATGACGTTTTCATTCTAAAACATGAGTTAATTTTCTATAAGTTTGTTTTTATTGCACTTTTTTTTAGGAATCAACATAAGAGTTTTAAAATTATAAGCAGAGGCAAAAAAAATAAAAGGGAATTGATAGTATTGTCAGTTGGTTTAGTGTTGTGCATTAGAAGGCAAAGGGAGGTTGATTTCAGAGCAAATTTAAAATTAAGAGGAAAAATGAATGATCTCACAATTATGGGCTATGATTTTTCCTCGGTGTTTGGGGGTTTTTTAATTAATGCAAGTTTTAATGGCTCTTCTTTTGCAATATTATAGTATGCACAAGCACAGCAATTCCTTTTAACATTCAGTTTCCTCGAGGCAGCGGGTTAAAGTCTGCACCAAAGCAAAGGATGCCCTACTCTGTACCCTATTCCTTCACCCTCAAACAAAGTACTACAGGCTCAGTTCAGTTCAATGGCAACTCTCAGCATGGGGCTTCCAGTAGCTTATATTTTCTGTGACTAAGTTCTCCATCCAGGTTACATAAAACTTCACTCCTTCTAGGATTTCTAGTATCCATAAAACTCTAGTAACAGAAAATGAGGCAATGCTTCATTCTAATTTGTCAGTACCATACCTATGATCCTTTAATTTCCTCTTCTGAGGAGAGAAATAACCTGCAGGCCTTGCCTTTGCTTTTTCTGTACAACAAAACCTGCCAGAAGTCCATAGATAAATGGAACCTAAATAGCCTTCATCACTCTTGGGGCTTGAATTTTTAATGTATTACATGTGTCCCTACACTTTCAAAAAGCTCCCCTGCTCTTCCTAACTTGCAAGAAAAAAAGCTCCAAAAAGAAAAAAAAAAAGGCCTAACTAAAAAAAAGTATTTCCCTCCCCTTTTTTCCTCCCCTTTCTTCCCCCCCTAGATTCTAACACGAATGTTTTCTCTTTTAAGATGAAGCTTATGTAAGTGCCATTACAGCTATTAAAGAAATTAGAAGAAAATTAAAGCAGCTGAATAAACAGCATCTTTTCTGACTTCCATACGGTGGGGTAGTTCAAGCCCATCTCTGGCAAAAATTAAATTAAGGGCCCAGTCTTTTAGTGGAATGTAGAGACAGGAGACCCTGATCTGAGGCTGTAACCAGGTAGGTGTTTGCCATAAAAGAGAAGGGAAGACAAATTGTGCCGGCAGTGGAGGCAGTGCTTTGTTTGCACAGATCCCTCCTGCTGTAGGCTGAGAGTCTAAGCTGCCAGTGGTTGCCATAGGAAAGTATTTTATACGAATAGGAGTATCTCTTTAGCAGAGAAGAAATTCAATGAAGTTTGGTTAACATAGGTAGAGAAGAACCAAGATGTAATAGCAGGAAAACTGTCTTGAGGTTAATGTTGGTACCCACAGGTGAGTAATCGAGAGAGTAGGAGGGAAGAGCTGGTAAAAAAAGCAAGCCATATGGGTTGATACTTTGTCATACATTTATAGACATGTCAGTCTCATTAGTCACATGTTCTTTCGAACATGCCAGATGAAAAATGTAATTGAACATTTTGCTTTCAGTTATTTTTGAGTGAGTCCAAAGTCTTCTCAGTTATCCAGTGGACTTACTGCAGATTTACTCCCAGCCAGATGGCAGCAGAATTTGCTTCATTTGTTCATGAAGAGATATACAAGCACCTGTCACCCCTCGCTTTCTCTTGCAACCTCAGCAACAGAGGAAAGTGCTGGCGCTGGATAATGGAGAAAGGCTCAGAGTAAACCTCTTTCATTACTAACTACCGGGAAAGCATTCTTCAATTATTCACTAAGTCTAAAGGGGTAGAACAATTGTGGAAGGCTATTTTTATTCTATTGGAGAAAAGCAGTTTTCTCTGGGAAAACAAAAGATAAAATAAAAACAGTAATAATTGCATTTCCCCAACTATGTCTTGTGAAAGGCACTGTGAAATTGGGCAGAGAAGTGAACACAGAGTAACCTTGGGCCTGGCCTCCCTTTCAGTGACAGACTTTCCCAACAGAGACAAACAGGAAAGCAGTGCAGTTTTCAAATCTGGGAACAGCAGTCACTGAATTTACTGGGGTTCTAGAAAGCTGTAGATCACAAAATCGTAGAGTGGTTGAGGTGGGAAGGGACTTCTGTAGGTGATCATGTCCAACTCCCCACTGCTGCTTTATCTAGAGCTGGTGTCCAGGACCATGCACAGGCACTTTTTTAATATTGCCAAGGATGGAGATTCCACAGCCTCTCTGGGAAACCTGTGCCAGTGCTCAGTAAACAATATTTCTCACAGTAAAAAATATTTCCTTATGTCATACGCAATTCAGAAATTGCACTGGTTGAAGGACGCTTGCACCCTGTCAAGGAGAGTAAAAGCTCCTGGTCAGGGATTCCAAGGGTTTAGTTTCCCTTTTGCTTTGGGACAGCTTATGGTACCCTTAGCATGTCACTTGCATTCTCTATCTTAGCTCTAATTGGGGATAATAATTTCTTTCACTTTGATCATTTTTAGTGAGTTACTGAGCTCAGGATAACAGGTACCAGGGTGTGGGTGCATAAGTACAGTGGATCTCCAATCTCTGGTTACAGGTACTGAAGCCAGAACAAGAATTAATAGACTTTCCCTTTTCTTACAGCATGTAGATGTCTCATCTTGTACCCTGAGCATTCTCTAATCATCAAGACTCATACCTAAACAGGCTCTATATACTCTATGTTCCTCTCAGGAACATTTCAAATATGAATCTGAAAAGGGTATTGTGTGATAAGGTACACGTAAGACATAGTAACTGAGGGAAAAGACTTTTCCAGATTGGAACTTGGGTGGTGACAATACAGTGCAGAAATGCTGGAGTGTTTGCTAGCTAGAAGATTTATTAAGAGTTGGAAGAGAGATGGTATCAACTCTGATGTTGGGTGAGAATAGGGGAATGTAGACCTGACCCTGCCAAGAACAAAGCTAATTTGCTTTGGTGAGAATGATCTAAAAGAAAGTAGCCAGCACAGGGGGGACAGATAAGAGGAGAGACAAAGGAAATAAGAAATTGTGACTGCCTGTTTTAAGGGTCGGTTGTTTGCCTTTGAAGATGGTCTGGACATTTATGAGTGTAACTTTAATAGATGAACTCTGGAACCTCTAATCCCTTTTTCCTCATTTATACACCCATCTTCTGTCTAGCTCTTCTCCTCATCTAGTAGTCATAATACCCAGTTATGACTATGTACTGATTACACTGAGATGTAAATTATTTTTTCAAGGTGGTGTGAAGGGATTAAAAAACAACCTGGGTCATTTGTTTTAAAATTTCATTTTAATTAAGTTATTCTTATCTTGAATTCTCATACAATCCAATTACCTGTGCAAATTTTAATGCAATTGCCAAATGTAAGCTTTCTCCTCCTTACTGTTATTAAAAACAGTATTAGTTTCATAAACCTTAGCACATAATTAGCAAAAAAAAGTATCATAGTCCTGCTGACTCATCAGCTTCTGTATTGGTTTTATTGTGGCATTATAATTAGAATTTTAAGCATTTACCAAATATCTACAAATAGTGCCTGTCAATGATACCCATTTGTGGGAGCAAACATACTGTTACTCTTGAAAACACTTGTAATGAATGTTTTCCTCATTAGCAACAGGAACTGGTAAAACTTGGCACTTTTGATCTCCAAGAGTTCACAGGAGGCTCTTCTTAGCCTTGTTTCCTAGGGAAATGAAGCTCACACTTTCACTGTCTATTTAATCAGCAGGATGGAAGAGAGTGCCTGTTTCTATCCTACGTGAGCGGGAAACTGCACTGTGATCTCAAGCGGTTTTAGATGCTACAGCATTTGCATGCAATGTGGATGGTCTGTGCCTGAGCCACAGAAAAAGCTTTGGCTGGCACCTGGACCTTTGAAGGCTGAGTCCCTGCTATTGGGATGGTGGGCCATTTGTGAGCTCTGCTGTCTGTCTGGCACTTGTCTAACGGGGGATATTTTGGATTGCTTGAGAGCTTCCTTCCAGACGTGGACAGTGATGTGTAACCCATCTTTTCACAGCTTTGGAAAAGGTCAGGACCTGCATATGGGAGAATAAGATTGTAGGATGCTTTGCAAAGCAAGCCAGTTCTGCCATACTGACAGAGTTTTTTATGTCAATGATAGTCAATGAGACACAAATCCTAGGTCAAATCAATCTTTGGTGGTTCCAGTGTTCACATACGACTTGTTTCCTTCCTATCCTGCTTTAGCAAAATGGGCAAAAGGTCACAATAGCTATTCTATTCACTGTTCAATGTGAGCCTGCAGGCATATCTGTACCCATTAAGTAAATGAGAAAGAGCTTACATGTCTTCTGCTGAGGGATAAAACATCCAGAACTAATGGAGACAAAGTAGACACACAGACAAGAACCAGAAGGTAAAAAATGTGCATGTTTCACGGCCATGCTTCCATTCAGGGAGTGTTTGTATACTCATGGTCTCGCATTGACGAGTTTGGCTCCCAGATGCCACCAAAGAGCTAAGATTAGAGTTTCTTTGAAGTCCGAATGCGAAGATTAAAGATTCTTGTTTAACACACTCCAAATACTTGTTGCGGTGTTATAGTTCCAGGACTTGCTGAATCTCCATTTAATTTCATGCCCATTTCAGACACCTGAGTTCACTGTCTTTGGTATTAGGCCTCGTACATTTTTTGTATTTTAGGGCTCAGTATCACTTGAGGTTATTGTCTATTTGCATACTTTACAGCTTTCCCTTTGAGAATTTAGAATCAGTTGTATCAAGGGAATGACTAGCCTTCTAAAAACATCTTGTCTGTTTACTTTCACAGAAGAAATGTAGCTTTTGAAAAACACATCCATGGGATTTTAAAAGTCTATAGGCACCTCTACCTTGCAGCTTGCCATACACAGAATATACCACAACAGACACTAAAATTCTCGGACCCTCTGACTGGGTCATAATCTGGCTCCTTCAAACACCAAACATTATTGAGGTAGTGGGACTTTTTTCAGTTTCGTCCAACAAGCATTCCTTTCATCTCAGTTGAAAGCCTTTTCCTATCATTTTCTCTTAATCTTCAATAAAGGGCTACATATCTCCTGCCATTTTTTCCCCTTCCCATTTGTTTTTCTGGATGACTCCTCAGTGTATCTATACTATAAGCACTCCAGGAACAACTTCAACATAAATAGCTCATAGCCCTGTAGACCTTATCCAAACCCATTGCATTCAGATACTGTTAGCACCTGTATAAAGCACAAGCAGCTTGCCTCCAGAGAAAAGGAGAGGCCTCTAAGCATCATGTCTTCCTGATGTCAGAAGTATACAGCAAAATTAGTACTTCGATTTAGCCTATCTAACCTGAGCCTTGTCCAAGGCCTTGTCACCCCAAGCTTCCTCTATAGTCTTTTGGAGAGTGGGAGATGGTCTCGCCTGCTCCCTGCACATGAAGGATCCCTTATTAGCTGTTTCAGCATTCTAATGCAGGCCACAGAGTTCTTTTCACAGCAACCCAATGTTCCTCCTCTTACTTCAGCGTCTTTACCACAAGGCTTCATATTGATTCGCTGTCATGGGTTTTCTTTTTTGAGCATCTCAGCCTCATTGTTAGTTCTCAGGCTCTCTCAGTATGACTTTAGAGGCTCCAGGTTGTTTATTGATGTGTATGTTGAGGTTTTCTTCCCTCCTGCCTAGTATCTGATCAAAGCAATCAATGAATGAGTGCTGTTGTTATATTTCCAAACTCTTTGAGGATCTGTTACAGGGAAGGTATTGCCTGATTAACTGATGAAAGGAAAGCTAAAAAGAGCCTCTTTGGTGGCACCTATAGACACTTGAGAAGTGGAAAAAGGAAGAGACTTATCCCCCCTTCCTCATGACCTTGAAGTATGACTTGAAAGGCTTCTGTTCTGTCACTCACTGGCAACCTTTTGTCTTAGAGACCTCTGCCTTATCTACATCCACAGTTGTACCACTATACTCCAAGTTGGCAGGGTAAGCAAAATACAATATTCTCTTAATTCTTTCTTCAGTACTCTTTCATTGGCCAGTAAAAGTTTGGGATTACTTGGTATAGTTATATATTCTGTGAAAAGAGTTGAAATTCTTGAAAAAAAAATACACAATTAAATAGCCACACACAGCTAAATTATTGCATAGTATTGTAGGAATTAGGAGTTCAGAAGTACCTGATTTGCATTATTTATAATTGCAACAACCAGTTTATACTATATTTTTTTGTGTCATACTTGACTTCTTAGGCTTTCAGAAGAACTTGATCACTCTGAAAATAATCCCACCAAAGCTTTTTCTTTATAAATCTATGGATTTTAGATCAACTCTGAAGTGTAATTAACTTGGGAAAAGGCCACTCACCAGATTGACAGTTCTTAGCTAGTACAGCAGAAACTTGTTACGTATGTCTTCTGATTCCTTTATTGTACCTGTGGCATTACTCAGGGCCTCAGAGCTGGACTCAATTCTCAGTCATTCAGCTTTGATTTCCCATCTTAGCTTGGCAAGTGCTTTGCCAAGTGCACTATTAAGACATTTTGTAGGTACAGAGTGAGGTGAATCCATCCTAACCTAATTTTACTAACCCAAATACTTTTACCTGTAGTATGAAATTGCCTTAGAGTAGAATGAGCAGGTTGGGGGGATTTCATTACAATATCTCGGTAATGCATATTGACCAGACCTACCGTCTCAATATCTGCTTAAAAATTGAACTTACAGTGACAGTGATCTCTCAGGGATGCTAAACTTCAAGCCTGTGACAGTTGAAATCTATAGGGCTGCTCATGGGCGTAAATGCTTCTGCGGGATCATGGCCTCTGGGGGGGTGTTGGCAGGGGTACTTGATGGAGATTAATAGCAAGGAGCCCTAGAGGCCAAATTAATTTTCCTCGTGGAGTGTAGGAGGCAACATTGTAGCTTATATTTTTCTGTATGAAATGCTATTGAATAAAACAATTTGTCCTGCCAAAGCTCCAAATGGCTGACAGAAAAGTAGCGTTTGCATTTATTTTTAGCCTGTTTTCCTCAGGAAATATGGCTTCTTTGATCATGCTGTATGCATGAGTGTATGTGAAACAATATGTATGTAACTGCCTAAATGTCTCATTTTGTCCCTCTCCCACCATAATGTTGGGCTGACTGGGCAATTTCAACCACTTTTTTGACAGGAGGACAGAGGTCTCCAGGAAATTACTTCCTACAGTGTGAAAATAGAAAGGCAGGTAAAAACAAGAGACCCATTTAATTTCCTCCCATGAGGGAGAGACTGTAGCATCAGCTCATTGCTTATTAGAAATCTGAGAGTGCACATTGTTCAAACTGATGGCATAAATCCGTATGAAGGCAAGTTTCTTTCCTTCTGCTTGTCACAAATCTAGTTTTTATCCACAGCTGTTGTTCTTTTCCCTCTTCCAAGAACTATGTGATCTTCTGGAGTCTTTTCTTACACTCCTTTAATGCATCACACTTCTCCTTTAATAACAATTTACATCCAAGATTTTGGAAGGTCCCTGGACAGGGCATTAAAATGAGAATTATCAAATTTGGCTTGGCCATGAGCTTGCTGGCAGATCATAAGGACAGGACTTCTCTCTGTTACCTCTGTTTCCCCTTCACACTTTACTGTGTTTAGGATATTGTATCTTTAGGAAGAGGGAAACTCTTTACCCTGCAGACAGAGTAATCTTGGTCTGCCTGATTTAGGTTCTTCTTGTGCTCCCAATATGAAAATTACAATCATTTGAGGACATTTTTCTATGTGGCCAAGGGATCTTTCTTTCTTTCTTTTCTTTCTTTCTTTTCTTTCTTTCTTTTCTTTCTTTCTTTTCTTTCTTTCTTTTCTTTCTTTCTTTTCTTTCTTTCTTTTCTTTCTTTCTTTTCTTTCTTTTCTTTCTTTCTTTCTTTCTTTCTTTCTTTCTTTCTTTCTTTCTTTCTTTCTTTCTTTCTTTCTTTCTTTCTTTCGAGAGTAGTTTATTATTTACACCTTTCGCCATTCCTGTTTGCTATACAGCTAGAAAGGTTTACCTTTGAAATATATGAATTTGAGATGGAGTGGATCTTCCTTTTGCACTGAAGCAGTTTGCTTCAGTGTAACTGATAGCGCAAAATGGTCCAGTTAAAATTAAAACATGCCTCCAGTGAGTTCCAGTAGATATAAACTTATCAAAATATGTACTCTGAAAGGCACCAGAGCACACAGCTTAAAGACTTTTGTTAGCTTCTCAGTGATATTTAAGCATTTTGAGATCCGCATGCTGTTCTTCACTACATTTTCCTGGTGGAATACCTCCAAGAGTGGTCTTTACGGGGCTAAACTTATCAGCCTCTGCACACAGTAGTGAGGCTTCCCAGCAGCAGAGTGGATACCTTGTGCCTTCTAATGTAGCCAGCTAAAGCAGAATTTATGAAGAGAAACAGACTGAACCTCTTAAATCTGAACTACTACATGTGAACTGAGAATATAAAATAGAAGCAGCAACCCCTGAATGATTCTGTGTTCTAACACACATTATTTTTCTTCAGAGGCTGAATGGGAGAAGGTAAAAATAGAGATGCTTCAAATGAGAAAATGAGATGTCACTCTTGATATGAAAGCTAATATGAAATGGAATTTCTGTCTCACAAGAGATTGATATTTTGACACTTGGTCCTGAGTCAGGAAAAAATAAAAATGAAAAAGCAAATTTTTTTCATAAGGATAAAAAGTTATATGAAAAAGTGGAGTTTGGAAATGTCAAAATGGTTTGCTTCATTTCATGCTGATAATAATATTCTCACCATACTGTGCTGCTCGAGTCTATAGGAGTGGTAGTGCTATATCACTCACACTTTTCTAAAGGCTTTCTTCTTGTTTATCTCAAGTTCCTCTGCAAGGAGCTTCGGTCTTTCATTTGGCTAAAATACCACTGGACCTGGAGTGCCCAGCTGTGACTGATTAGACTCAGATGCCAATAATATCTTGATTTCCTGATCCCCAGGGGAACAAATAATTCTTTAAAAAATAATTTTTCCTGAGGAAAATGCTCAGTCAGGTATTAGGGAAGACATGGAATAAACAGAATTTTCTTAACCAATCTTATTTAGCTTGTGCGAGTATTCAAAATAAGGCCATGCTGCCTATTTATCCTCTTCCAAACAGTGGAAACATGATTCCTTTCTGATGGATCAAGGGGGCATTTATGTTCTCCAGCTGGGCTCTAATACCTTTCTCTTGACATATTTGTTAATGAAGAAGATTCATCACCTGTGGTGTGACCTAGAGTGCACCGGAAAACACAGCCCCTGCATGTCTGTTTGAACTTGCAGGTTGTTTTTCTTCATTTTGATTTGCACTCCTTTGCAAATATTTCCTGTAAACACCTACATCACTGAGCTTCCTTAGTTAAAAAAAAAAACCAAACAAACTAGGCAAATAAATAAATAAAGCAAAGTATGCAATACAATGAATTTACCTCAGATAGCCAGAGATGCTTAGGAAAAACAAAATTTCTATCTGAGGTCTCCTAGATCACACACAGGAAATTACCATGTGTTGCTTATATTGGCAACTGGCTTTTCCCAATTCAAACTGCTTCATGTCCTGTACAAATGGCCAGCACCGCATCCAATGCCAGGCATTAGTGTTTATGCATCAGTGTTTTCTCTGAAAACAAATGTGGGGGCGTTTCTCTCCCCAAACTCCATAGAACTTTGACACTGGCAAGACCATAATTTTATGCAGCACTTGGAAGAGAGTATTTTATCCCCTGTCCTACTCTTGTGGGTGAAAATGTTGGTTCCATTTAGGAGAATGATGCAAACTGATGAGAATGGGTGCTCTTAAAAACAAAATAGTAAAAGAAAAAAAATCCTGTATAAAATCAGTAATACAGAAAATGGCTAATTTTCAGAGGTAGAGTTTGCCTTAACTGCTTCTCATGACCACTGTGCAAGCTGCATAACTTTTGACCTTAAATAAAATTTTCTTTGCTGTACAGTTTGGTCAAAAGTGTGGAAATAATTTTCATGCTTTGGGTAAAAACCAACATATATTACTGCTTTATACAACACCTTTTATTTTGTGCATGATTTTAAGGAAGGAGCTCTCTATAGACCCTGAGGAGACATGGATAAGCATATTTTTTGCATCAAGTTCTTAATTTCCTGTAATAGTGTATTATTAGCAGGTGAACAGAAATATAATGACATGATAGTTTCATCACTTCAAATTATTGAAAGTAAGTTTGAGCATCTGGCCTTGAACTTTCTCACCCAGCAATTAATTTAATTAGAAGTAGACCTGTCATGATCTTTTTTTATTGATTGTTTTTAAAGCATTTTAGCAGTAATTATTTGTTCCTGTGGACCTACTCAGGCAATGGCAATGTAAGAGAATTCATTTGCACATTGCTTGTTAAAACATTGTTGCAATATCTTAGGCTAAGAGCTTGATCTAAGCCTTAGTTCTTATATTTTTTCCAAAAAAATCCTCAAAAAAAATGGCTTGTGAACCAGGGCAAAATCCTGGGGGACTCTGAGTATCCCCACACACTCGCAGTGTAATTGGATGACTGCAAGTGCAAAATAAGCACCAAGTTTTAAGAGAGACCTATTCTGGGTGACAGCAGGTACAAAAAAAAAAAAAGGGCCAGATGTTACTAGTGAGACAGGTTTTTTTAGTGAAGTCAGAGTCAGTACATGTTTGTCATATCTTAACCTTGTTGTGCAATGTTTGTTGTTAACTTGTTTATTAGGGCTTATTTTTAATGCAATGTAAAGTGCCTTTAGCTTCCATGGAAGTAAATACCACGTTTCTAGTTCTGCAATTTTGTAATTCTACCTGTCCTCCTGCCTTGTGTTTTCACAGGTATGTCTGTGCTACTTTTTCCTTTGGGGAAAGAACCATTTCAGATTTTCTTCCCAATTAGCATGTTGGTTTTTATTTCATTCATCCAGTCATGGGTCATTTCTCTGTATTACGTTATCTGATTGAGTCTACTGTTCAATTTCCAAGCTTCTCTCTCTCTCAAAAAAAAAAAATAAAATCCTTCTTATTTCATTGTGGTTGAAATTCTGAGGAAAAAACAAAACCCCACCACCTTTTCCATAGGGAAATTAAAAATATGTTTTGATTTGGATCATTAGATCATTTGGGCTTTTTGTTTCCTGTGGAGATGGGCAAAACTTTGGTTTTATCAATATTAAAAGCTCTGCCAACAAAGTTTTAAAGTGTCACATTCTTCACTGCATCGCCATCTTTCCCCTGAGAAGGGGGAATATGCTTTTTGTATATTTTGTGCTAGTTGTTAAACAAGACATTACAAGCAATTGAACCCTTTTTGTATTGTTTTAAGGGCAGTCTTTGATGAGACTGCACAGTGTTTTCATGGGGTGGGGGTGCATGTGCTAGCTACCATCTTTCTGAGCCAAAAAGTATGACTGAAAGCAGGTCAGTGTTTCTTGGAATATGTCCAGGTACGTGCAGTCCAGGAAAAGACTAAAAACTGCCAAGCTGTGAGGTAGTGATGCTCCTTTAAACACCACTAGGTAGGTAGCTTTCAGCCTTTGTGCACACATTCAGCTGAATAGGACAGGTTTGTGTGGCAGATTCACGACTGGTGTAAGTGCACATCATATTTCTGGTGGCAGTTAAATCCTTCCTGACACATAAGTGAAATCATTATTATTTCCTACTTGTAGGATGAAGATGATGAACAATATATATATATATCTCTCAGTGTGAATTTACAAGTCCTGATCCATAAGTCATCCCTATGCTGAAGATCCCTCTTTTTCCAGTTCTACCTTTTCTATCTTAATTTAGCAAGTCTTAGAGGTATTACAAAGAGCTACATTGGCAGCTATATTTGTGCCCCTTTATAGAAAGTAACAGTTCATTTGGCTTTTGTCTTCATAAGATTTCAGTCCTGGGTACCTGAGTTAATTTCTTACACATAATATTTGTTGTTCTGTACAAAAAAACTACTTCATAAAGCAGGAAGAGGGCTTCTCATCTGAGAACAACTGGTGATTTATCTCTCTTTTCAAAACTTTCTGTAGAAACCAAACCAGAAATTAAAATATTTTTGAAAGGCGGATTTGTTACTCTGATCATCCCTACACTAGCTTTATTAATCCCAATGATAATAACTTAGAGTGGAGATTTTGATAGAACAAAGAGTTAGAGTTACGTTAATGACTCCTGATCTGCTAACATTCAATTCTAATTTACATTTAGTAATTACATTAATATTAAAACCCAAACAACCCTCCCCTCCAACAACCCAGACAAGAGCACCTATGATATGTACCAGCTATACTGAGGAAAAATAATTCCATTGCTGCCTTAAAAGATGATCCTAAAGTTGCCATAGTTTTGCATCTTGCAATCTGACTTGCAGTCCTGCTTGTTCAAAGGTGAGCTGAGGTAGTGGGACTGCTGAGCACAGCCCAGTGATTGACTTTTCCCTGTAATTGGATGATTAAATAAAATTCTTCTTTTTGAGAAATCTTTAGAAAGATGCCACCAGCTGGTCAGAGGACTCATTGCAGTCTAGAAACCATTGAAATCCGTGTTCTGTGCAACTCAGAACAATGCTTTATACGCCATTATTCCCCATCAAAGCTGAATGTCCTCATCACCACCTGTACAAAAGCGTACAACTCCTAGGGATAGTTTGTACGTGTGTGTAATGGGGAAACTGTCCTTACAGACAGGGTCAAGAGATGAGTCACTTCTGTAACAATGACTGTGAGGCACTGTTTCAAAATAAAAAGGGTGTTGCGTTTTTAGCCAAGAGTTTGTTTCTCACTAAAAAAGGACAGTCCAAATATCTTTTTAATAAATTCTAAGTCTGAGGTTTTGAATTTCCTGCTCATTTGATGGAGAAACTTCAGTGGCAAACAGAACAAATTCAAGTTCTGCTAATTCTGTTACTATCTTCCTATTTGATAACAGTTATTATGGTTGGCATTTCATTTTAGCCAGCTCACCTGCTCTAGCTGGCAGTGCCCTGGTATTGTGTACTTCCCACGGAGAACAGGGATACAATTGTGCAGCCATTCTGTTCTAGATAGCCAGAACACAGGGGAACTCTGCCATTCTTGCAAGGAAGGTTTGGGGGTCACCACTTCAGCCTTGGATGTCACTGACAAAATCCTTGGCATTTCACTGATGCCATTCATTCAGACAAAGTGAGTCTTTCTGATAGCTTTAATTAATACTCCTTGTAATCAGTTATTGTTAATCTTCTCTGTTAATGAATTACCAACTATTATGAGGTGCAATACTTGGTCAATTATTACAAATTTTAAATGATGCTACATGAGAAAAGGAGACTATATTTTAATATAAATGATTCTTGTCTTTTCTGGTAAGTACAATGGACATTTCTCAAAGTAGCAAGATGGACACGCAGGGCAGGGAGGCTCCCGCAGGATCCCTGCATTATCTACCCTCAAATCCCTGCTTAAAACTTTCTGTTTGAGACAGGGTCACAGTAGCTCAGCTGCTGGTCTGCTGCTTTCTGTCCAGCGCACTTGAGACTTGCTGTATATGTCTGGTTTGGTCACTTTTCCTTAGATTGTAAGCCCTTTGGCATAGAGAATAGCTTGTCTTGTGTGGGGTTTGGGTTTTTGGTTTGTTTGTTTGTTTGTAGCACCACAGGCTTTGATCCAAGCCTGAGAACAAAGAAATTTTATGGCTTTGCTTAAGCTATAGGACCTAGGAGTGCTTCCCAGTGCTCCTGGGACTGAGTGAATAATTTGATGCATCCAAGCTCTGTCTTTTGCCAACATTTGAGGAATGCATCATCCCTATGGGACAGAAAACCAATTAGTCTGCAATGGCATGTTCTGGTCTAGATGATCAGAGGAGTGGGATACTGAATATGTTGGAGGGTGTATCTACTTAGATTACCTTATGCAAAGGTCATCATTAAATTGTAATTATACCATTGGAATTAAGTATTATTAAACATTCAGTGAAACATAACTTTTCAAGAAAACAAACATCATTATAGAATGATGAAAAATAAAGAAAGCTTTCATTCATTTTTGATAAATTATATTATTATGATTTCATAAGTGCTTATATGAGAAACATAATGATTTGAGTCTTAGAATGGAGAGCCATGTTCTTAGTACTAATATATCTATGTATTACGCAGTACCATGGTGAATAAATAGCATTTCAGAGAGACATAGCAAGAAGATAAAAGTAATACATTTAAAACCTGAATGCACTGACTGCATCTGAAAGTGCAAGTCATCACTTTCAGCTGCATGGATTTCATCCAAAGCCCACTGGAGTGAATGGAAAGACTGCCATTGACTTTACTGTGTTCTGGGTCAGGCAACGTGGCTAGAAATCCTAGACAATTGATTTCGATTAAAAATGTGTGTCTTCTCTACTCCACAGATTCTTCAACAGGCAAAAAATAAAATCAATCAACCGGGGGGGAAATGTATATTTGTTTTGAACCTGTGCTCTTTAATTCCCTCTGAGTATTTCTTGAAGTGATCATTTTTGTCAGGCCTGGTACTTTCATAGACACAAGCCAGAAGAATGTTAAGCTGTTTACAGAACATACAGGGAGGACAAGCACATCCTTTCCAAGATCTATGCCCTTCTTGTGCTATGGTTTAAAAACAAATAAACACAGTTGAGAACATCTTCCAATTGAAAGAGGATGCATCCAACACGTACTGAACGTACTGGATCACCTTGTGCAAGCTATTATCCTTGCTGCCTCCTAGCATCTGAACTCACCAGCCCAAGAAGAGACCATCAAGGGGAATATCTCCCTACCTTCTCCTCTCTCTCTGTATGTCAGGGCCTCTGACTGGGGAGCTTGTTGTCTTGCAGGAAATGGAGACACCTTCCCAAATCTCCTGAGCGTTCTGGCAATTTATTCTCTCCGTGGAGGGTCAGGGTTTCCTGAGCTCTGAGCTGCAGTGAGAGGTAAGGCTACTTGGATACGGTCTCAGACTTGCCTGCTGGAAATGCCAGAGTAGGACTCTGCTCTTTCCCTGAAGCTTGACTAAGGAAGGAAGGAGATGGGAAGGAAGCGGACAGTTTCCCTGCTCAGTCAGCTGCCGGCTACCCCAGCACCCAGCTGCAAAGCCCTGGCTGAACTGGAGTGCTTCTAGACAAGTGCAGAAACAGAATTTAACCACCTGAATGAAATGGCTGAGGTGCTTGGGCCAATAAGTGGGGTTTTCAGGGCAGAAAGGTGGGTCTCAGGTTTTACGGTGGCTATTGAAAAACAAAATGTGGAAGGGGGAGGAGAAAGGTTTACAATCCATCTCACTGCTTCCTGCCTGTGTATCCAGAAAAACTGTTAAGTATTTTCATCAGCCACAAGATTCATCCAAGAAAAAGCTTTTCACGTGAATTTGTCTCAGCTAGTTCTATTTTACAGTGTGAGTTGGGGAATTACATTTACCATCTCTCTCTCTTTTTATCCTATTGCACTTGCACAGGCACACTCACAGATCATTTTCTGTTTTCATTTCTCATCATATTTCCCATTTACACACTAGCTGTGCACTTTTTTCACATTTCCAGCAGTGTTGGCAGTAAGGCAGTGGCTGGTAGGCAGAGGAACATTAACAGCATGCCCTACAATAGCCTTAAGAAAGTGTATGGTGTTTGAGTTGCAGTTGCTACAACGTGGTCTCTGTGGAGTAGAGACTATATTTGTCCTTTCCTTCCTCCTGTAACAGTTCCTGCTGCATCTCTCAAGGTGCTGAGCAAATCACAATTTTAGGAATTGCTTTCCTATTGCTCCAGAATTGTTCCCTGGGCTTTGTACCGTGATGTGAACTCTAACAGAATGCAGAGGAGCGGATGAAAGGAGTTAACCTTGAACCTCTCCTAAATGTCTTGCTCGTTCTCTATGTGTACAATTTTCTGCTTCTCTTCCCAAAGGTTCTTCGTTTACAATTACATAATTGATAGCTTAACCCTCTGTCCCCTCAGACCATTTTAAAATCCAATATAAATAACACCTCAGAAACAACCTCCTGTGGCCTTTTACTCTTGGCAGCAGAAACTGGGTGTGGGCTGCTTTTGCTTTACTTACTATGTGAAAATGGTTCTTTTGTCTTATAAACCATTCTTAAAATCTCTGGCCATCCATTTAAGTGTATAGCTTCCAATTCCCTACACTTGGGGTTCCTTTCAGCACTTCATGTTCTCTTTAAGATTTCATCTTCCATGAGAGGCATAGTGAGTAATCCTACAGGGGGAAAACGACATGGACAATTTTGGGGGTTTTTGCTTGCTTGTAGCTTGGTTGTCTGATCAGCTTTTAAATGTATTTTGTTTGAGGGGGATGGGGATGAGCTGTTGTGACAAAAGGCAGTTAAAAATGATCTATGTAGGTTAAGTTGCTCTGTTTTCTATCTCGGTTTTTAAAAAATATTTTACAACACTTGAGACTGTACCAGAACACTACAAAGAAAGAACACTTTTATTAAAACATGGACAACTCTATACACACACTACAAAGCAACAAATACTTTTATTAAAATAAAGGCAACACCATGCATGGAATAGGTTTACTCATAATCTATTAAAGGGCTTGCAGATCTGTAGAAGGGACAGGTCCTTGTCTCCAGAGGTTACTGTGAAAAGATATGTAGGCAGTTCAATAGGATCTCCAAGATATTGTACAACAAGATAGATGTATTAAGAGATACTTCACTATCGGAGGCCGAGGTACTGCAAAAGACCTCAAAAGAGAATATGATCTTCTACAGAGCAAGCTGTTTAACACAGGGAGACAGCTGCAGAAGCCTGAGTGCCTGTGAGGGATGACTTAAGAAAAGAGAATATCTATCTTGTTTACTCTTTTTCACTTGCCTCAGTTTGCTGGAGTTTGATGCCCCTTTCCTCCCTGACCCGCAATGCTCTGCAAAGCTTATTTGTGGCATTCCTTTGGCTTTATCACAAAAACTGCTTTCACTGCTTGGAAGACTTCACACTTTCAGTCATTCCCCTTCTCCACTGCTGCTCTCTTCTCCCCCTCTGTGCAGGGTAGTATGTGAGTAGGTGAAACCGTTGATGAATTGAAGCAGAAGGTCAATATGTAGGTATCAGTAATTTGTAATCTCTTGAGCAGCACTCCATGTATGCTTGTCCTGGATGTCATCAGAGAAGTTGTAAAAGCTTTCTTAGAGGCCTCTTTCACACCACAGTCATGGTTTGTATACTTGGATTGTTGGTAGCCTCTTGAAATGAGTAGCAAATAAATTCATTAGGGTCCTGGGGAGGGAGGGGAGCACTGATTTATGCATTCTCAATGAAGCCTTTTTAATATCACAACACAAGCTGAGATGTTATTAAATTAGACACACTGCGAAGCTCTGAGTCAGAGCTTCAACTTCAGTTTTGTAATATTCCATGATCTGTTAGTTGGGAAAGATGTTTTAGATTTCTTTTTGTGTGTTTTCTATATTCAAATCTGTCTTCACTTTAAAGTCAGATTTTCCCCTTCTTGTTCCTTGTTTCCATGAATCATTTTGGATACTTGCAAATCTGTTGTATAGGCTCCACAATTGCAAGAGTTATATCTAGTAGTTTAACCTTTCAAAGCCATTCTGCAATCTTTGCTAAGTGGAAAATAAAATATTTGGCATAAAATACTGCTTTCAAACCAGGCTGAAAAATCAGTCTTATTTATCAGTGTGCAGATAGTAATGTGTTTTCAGCCTGAATAAATGTGGAAAAGAAAGAGTAAAACTCCCAGAGCCTTCAGTGCCAAAGTGTCATTTTGGGAAAGAAGAGAACAGAGAAAAGATTGCTCTAACTTGATATATGCTGGATCTAGGCTAAATTTACTATTTGTTTCACACTACACACATTTCATATAAGGAAATAAAAAGCATTACATACAGGTTTCTTTGAGCTGCCATATTGCACAAGAATTCTTACCATCTTGTGTGTCCCACGGGAAAAAGGGAAATTCAGTGAAGAATCAGAAAAAGAAAACACCAAAAAGGAAAAGATAAAAACTGGGACTCTATATGGCTTTCGTACTTTGTTTATTCTTAAGATTTCAGTGAGAACTATTCTTTGTCTTCTTACAATGTATTCAGAGAGGACATTCAGGATTTAAAAATTCATTACTGTTTTTAATGATTAACATGGGGGTTTTAGGGAAAAAAAAATCTATTGTTTTTTGTATGAAATCCAGATTCAGATTTAGCTATAATGGATGTCCAAATAATGAATGTTTTGTGAAAGCAGCTTAGACCAGGGAAAGCAATAGACTCAGTCTGGTGCAGGCTTGTGATGATGTAGGGATTCTGAAAAATTCCTCTAAGTACTGTAGATTCTGCACCTGACAGACTGCCAAGCTCCACTGTGAAAGCAGAGCTCACTTAGCTTCTCTGCTCTCCGTGGTGAGGCACAGCGCATAGGCCCTGGCACCAGGCAGTTTTGTATCTGGCACGAGGCTGACCACAGACAATTGTTAAAATCTGTTTATCATCCATTTAGATGCAACATCATTGGGTAAAGATCAGTTGGTTGCCAAAGTCAGGAGGCAGATTCTCCTTTAATTTTTTCCGCCCTTCCCTCTTTTTTTTTTTTTTTTTTTGTTTTTGTTGGTTTTAGTCTGAGATTTAAGAGATTAGCTTGTCTATATCCTATGGAGAAGATGTGGAAAAGGGGAACATGAAGCTCCTGAAAGTTTTCTGATAGAAGATCAAAGAATCCTTAGGAAAATGGCTATATTTTTGAATTATTCTTTGCAAGCCAGCTATTTTTTTTTATTGTTTAAAGTCTAGAGATAATGTTTTCTGAAGCTCTTAACAAAATCTTCAAGTGTCATGCATCCCTGAGACAGAAAACTGTGAACTCATAATTCTTCATGGCCTTTTCCCCCCTTGCCTCTGTCTGATTCACCACAGTGGAACTTTGTGAAGGACTCTTTAATGCACTGGGAAGTCTGAAGCCTCTTCACTTGCCTTAGATTTTGATGGTCCACATCCAAGAAAAGGCAAGTGGCAAAGACCCTTGGCCAAGAAAACATAATGGGAAAGACCTAGAGAAGTCAGGCAAATCCCAGATAGTAAAATGGTGAATGTCTAGCATGGAGAGAGACAAGATCTGTTCTGTTGACAGACTATGCTTTGGAAAACTTTGTTATTCTGATGGCCTTTAAAATGGTATGAATAATATAATTTGAAGACATTCTTTATATTATTGTTTTTAATAACATTGGAGTATTATATGAAAAAAACTTTACACTAACCAAAGGCTTGTCCATTAATTTCCTTTGTGCTGAGTACTATTTATACAGACTGCCAGCTCTTAACACACTTGTCACAGTTTAACCCCAGCCGGCAACTAAGCACCACACAGCCACTCACTCCCTTCCCCCACAACAGGATGGGGGAGAGAATAAGAAGAGTAAAAGTAAGAAAACTTGTGGGTTGATATAAAGACAGTTTAATAGGTAAAACAAAAGCCGTGTGCACAAGCGAAGCAAAACAAGGAATTCATTCACCACTTCCCATGGGCAGGCAGGTGTTCAGCCATCTCCAGGAAAGCAGGGCTCCATCATGCATGACAGTTACTTGGGAAGACAAACTCCATAACTCCAAATGTTCCCGCCCCCCCCCACCTCCCCGCTTCTTTTTTGCCAAGCCCCTTATATGCTGAGCATATAAGGGTCAGTCGGGGTCTGACTAGGGTCAGCTGTCCTGGCTGTGTCCCTTCCCAATTTCTTGTGCACCCCCAGCCTACTCACTGGTGGGCTGATATGAGAGGCAGAAAAGCCCTTGGCTCTGTGTCAGCACTGCTCAGCAGTAATGAAAATGTCCATGGGTTATCAACACTGTTTTCATCAGAACTCCAAAACACAGCACTGTACTAGCTACTATTACAAAAATTAACTGTATCCCAGCCAAAACCAGCACAACACTTCAGAATGTAGAAATAGCTGTGGACCAGAAAGGCAAAAGGTCCAGCTGCAGCCATACCAGTAAACTGTGTTTTGTAACAATGCTAGGAAACTACCCCCTGTGACAGAACTAAACTGTACCAATAAAAATACTGTTTTACCATTGTATCCTGGACTATTGCCAACTAAACTGTGCCTGTCCAATATCATATCTATTCAGCTAGCTGACTGCAAAGCTTTGTTTACACGCATCTTTCTTGTCTACTTGATTTTGGAAAGACTCAATGAGTATCAAGGAATGTCCTGAGAATAGAAAGGTAAGCAAAGAGCTGATAAATTAATATGAGCTTTCCACAGAGTTACTGAGAATTCCCTGCTACCTTTGGACCTTTTAGTGGATATCTATAGATTTTGGTTTGGGTCAATAAAAAATAGGATGCTCTGCTTCCAAAGCATATCAGGATCGTGTTTTTCTTGCTCATACCACAAGGGCTCAAGGGTTAATATTATGCCATTAATTTGATGGAATAGTAGTAGTGCTAAGCAGTTGAGCTGAGAGGAGAATTGTGCTAAAAACATTAGTCCCTCCCCAAACAGCGGGGACTGGTTAAAAATCCCCAACCCACAGAAAGACCTGAAGATGGGTTGAGTGCCTTTCACAAGTTTCCCTAGGGCTAATGTTCCTGGGAGATGTTAGCATCCAAGTTAGTAGAACGAGAACTTGATTCCTGGTAATTAACCACTTTTACTTCCATGAGTGATATAATTAATATAATTCTGTAGAATAAGGCATGGCTACTGGAAAACATTCTCTTTTAAATCTTACTAAGTATAGAGTTCATGCTCTTTAATGAGGCAACTTTGGGAGTCTGACTGGTTGTAATGTTATGCTGATGTCTTGCTGTTGTAGTTGCTCTGTGTATAAAGACATATGGCTACACCACATAGTGAGCCCAGTTAGACAGATGTAAATCCTGAGTGATTCTATTGATTTCATCACATAGTGATTTCAATATTGTTATTTACTGTACTCCAGATTTACACCAAGTGACTCAAAACCCCTTCCATTAAGGACTGAAGATATTTCAGCTGAAGTAGAAACTCTGCAAGCTTTTGATTTATTTATTTTGCCATATGGAATACTAAAAGAAAAAATATAAAGACCTGTCACTGTTTTAGCCAATAGATTCATGTTTAAAATTCACTCTATATTAAGATGTTAGAAACTGTGATTCCTCTTTCACAGACTCAGATTTTACACCAGAGTAATGCCAATATTTCGAATGAAGTTACTCCAAATTTACCATGTTGGAAATGCAGTAAGAATTGGGTCTGAAAAGTCAATGTTTCAAGCTAAAGAAAGAAGAAATGCTTTGTGCCTTTCATGGTACTTTTATATTGATAGATTATTTTTTTTCTCAAGGCTAAGTAGCATATGCAGAGGCAATAAGAACTTTTAAAATTCTGAGTGGAACTCATTTTAGGTTTTTCCACTACATAACTTTATGCAATTGGTGTGATGGTTTATATAGTCACAGGCTGTAGGTTCAAAAGGAATGAACCTGTTAAAATAACTTTAAAGTTGAGACTGAATGCTTCCAAGCAACTAAATACACTGCAATGCAGCCCTTCTTTAAACTTCATGCTGTCTAGCAACACCATGCTTGAGGGATCAGCTTCCTTAGGGAACACTGGGAGGGGGGAACAGGAAGAAGGAAAGAGATTTCATTTTGGGAAAGAGAAAATAAATAAATAAATACTGTTTTATTAAAAACCAAAAAAGTCTGTCTTGCTTCCTAAAGTAGTTATTAGAAAACAAAAAATCACCCTTAAGCAAAATTCTAAGTTTTTTTTTTTTTAGAGCACTAATGATTTTTATTGAAAATTATTTATCAAGAAATTGCTATTTTTCTTCTTAAAAAAAAAACAACAAACAATGAAAAGTAAGGACCAAAAGCAATTATAAATAAATTCCTATCTGAAACAAAAATAAGAGTAACTTTCCAACAAGCTCTAATCCCAAAGGAGATATCAGATGAACCTCTTTCAGTTTTACTGAATGATCTTTGTGATTCTGATATATGGTCAATCTTTTACAGACTGGTCCATATCACCATCATTTTAACTTCAGGAAAACATGACTTATAAGTAAGAAATGAGAATGTCGTGTAAGAATTGCCACTGACTACCAAAAGGGACAGGAAAGACACCACTAAGTGAAATTAAAAGTCACAATTTGGGTCTTTACTCCACCCCTAATTGTGCTCATGATTTGAGTGCTTCTGGATATAAACCTAGTTTTTCAGAGAACAGGAGTCTGACTGAGGGAAATGTATTGTCATCCCTGGTAATTCAGACAGTCCTTAGCAAAGCGGAATGCTTCTCAGGGAAGGACTCAGGTGCTTAAAAAGGAAAATTGATATTTTCAGGACTTGTTGCTTTTTGGCTCCCCTGCTGAAACTTACAGTGCCTTGCTTTCTACTCTGTTTTCATGTATCTGGGAAGTGTGCTAGGGCATTTTAATTATGTGTCAATGCAACTTACTTAGAACTTCTACCCAAGCTAAAGGTCTTCAGTGAGTGGCAAGCTCAGTTGCTTGTAAGAATTGCTTCTTCACCCATTTAAGTAAAAATGATCTAAATTTTCTACAGCACTTTACACAGCAGGTCCTTGCTAACCTCAGTTATTTTTGCCTGAGCCAAGTTAGGAGAATTCACGTGAGTGTTTCAGCAGGCAGAGGTAAGGAGAGCGAAAAGCTGTGCCACACAGCTGGAGGGAGGTGAGGTCAGTAATTTGCTGAGCTGGCAGAAAGACAGTGGGAAAGGATGTGTGAGCAGAATTGAAACATTCAAGGAGGGCAGCTGGAAGGCTGGATGTGAAGCACTTTGGGATTCAAAGTATCATTGATGGCAGCTGCTGTTAGAAAAGCACTAGGGTGCACTAGCACCACTGTAGCAGCATCCACTTGGGTGCAGCCTTGTTTGGGAATAGGCTTTGATTTTTGCTGGGAAGGGGATTGAAAAGCCCTGCTCCAGTAGTCCTGAATGGCCATTCACATAATCTTATCCCATGCGATTCTCCAAGAAAAGTGAGACAGGTTTTTCTGTGAACAGGATAAAGCCAGTTTGCATACGCCTTGTGAGACCATCTTGTATTTTTGTCTTTTGGTTTCCAAATTTTGGCCCTTCATTCTGAAGCTGCTGCCGCAAGGTTAATTGTGAACCACCTCTTCTTTCTCCACAGTTCTGCTCAGTGGTGTGATTTATTGAGGATTCTGCAGTGTCACCTGTCAAACATCTACACTTTAAATTATTTTTTTTTAGAAATACTACCTTTATATTTTCTTCACACTACATATCTGAGGACATATCAGAAGTACTTATAATCCACCAGGTTTCATGATTTCAACTACTAGATATTGCAGGCAAAATTATAAGAAATACTTATACATGTTTCTTGTGGTGTGAGAGACAAAAATTCTGATTCCAAGTGTTTACCAACAGCATGTTAATTGCAGGCTGTTGATGTACTTGTAAGGTCTTGTTTAATCAGGGTTAGTTAATCCTAAATTAAATACAATCAAGAAAATATTAAATTCCTTAAGGTTTAGCTTCCTATCTCCTTCATTTACATAAAACTAGCAGAGTAATGTTTAGTCATTATGCAGCATCTGATCTGAAGGAGGGGGAATTCAGCTGGTACTCTGCCTCTTAAAGTTTTACCGCCACATTCAAGTTTATTAATGTTTTAGCCTACTTAAGGCACATTAATATGGAGTCATAAGATAACTCTGTCCTGTTAACAAATTAATCAAGCACTAAATATGCCTTAATGAAGGGTCCACAGAGAATGTATGTGAAAGCTTATTAGGGGCATGAGGTTTGTATAACAGAGATACAAACCCTGCGCAAATGAGGACCATGTTACAATTTTGCTGCATGCCTGTCTGCCTGGTATACCATGGGTGAGTAACATCCAGGGAGACGGGTGAGCAGCTGCAGGTTGACCAGTGCCCCTTGCTTGCTCAGAGGAGTGGAGAATGAATGAGTAAAGGCAAGGCACTGGCAGAGCCAAAGGCTCCAGTAAAAAGGCAGCAGAGCTTCCTGGGTTGGAAGACAAAATAAAAAACGCCAACAAAGGGAATAGTCTAGCAGAGATGACTTTGTTTTGAAGGACAGAAAGTGAGAGTGAAGTATGGCTGAGTGTCACAGTTTGGTCCATCGTTACATGGCTGAAATGGTTAAAAGTCATTGGGGCAAATTTGAAGACAATATTCTCTGGAGTAAAAATATTAATGTATCAAGAAAATGAAAGTAATTATTTCTCTGTGTTTTGGCCATTCTAACCTCAGACCTATTTATTTTGTGTATCATCTAAGATATTTGAAAAGTCTTTCACACACCTCACCCTGACATGACTGAGAGTACTGCCTCAGAAAGGGACACAAGATCAATGTCTGAGTAGTATTAACAAATTAGAGACACTTTCATTTTCCTGATATCTTGAGACTACTTCAAGTTTAAGTTAAACTGGGGTTAGCACAGTGAAAAAAAAAAAATGGAGATCATATCTCAAAAGAATGTGCATATGAACTCTTACCATATGTTTGTTCTTAATCCCATAGACTGTTATCAAAATGCTAACATGGACTTTTTTGTGCATGATACAAATGGAATCATCCAAGATATGAACTGATTTCAGCAAAACCAAAGTAAACCACATTGAATTCAAATAATAATTAATTTGGAGTAGTATTGTAATGAGGTCTTCGGGAAAATCATCTTAGATGACCACAGTGGTTTCTTCTGGCCTTAGAATCTATGAGTAGCATTCACTGAACAATGAAGAGTCACACAATTTCTTCAGCATTTCATCTGAAGTTTAGGCAGACTTGCATTGCACACGTGCACTCGCTGTCTTGCTGTAGTCATTTGCCAAACAATTACTGCAACATGGCACATAGAGCACTATGATTGAGTTTCACGGCAGCCAGCAACATAAGATGCCTTTCACTCAGTAGCAGAGTGTGGTAACAAATAAGCAGTACTTACAACAGGGAGTATTATAACTTCCTATGCTATTAACTATAGCTCATTCATACATAGACTATTGTCAAAAATCAATGATACTAGTATCACGCGGAAGCTGTATATTGATATTCATTTTCATCTGGAATATGGCTATATTTTAGATCCCTTTCATCTTAGACTACCAGCTCCTTGGCTTGTGCAACTGCAGAGTGATAGATAGATATTTATACATATTCACACATACATAGCACACATACATATCTTTTTTTTTTTTTTTTTTTACCTCAGACTAGATTTTGTCCTATAAAACTTTTTTAAAGTAATGCTATACACAGTATAGCAGAATATCTGAAGGGATAATTTGTATTGTTAAGGGTTCCTGGTCATATTGTATTATACAGTCACTACTGTTTCTCTAAGCTGCATCTCCTGTGTTTTTAATATTTTTTTTCCAACACTGTCTGTTCCCTGAGAAGAAAATTTTGCACCCAATTGGCTTTTTAAGAGTAAGAGTTGACTATAAAAGGTCTGACAAAATGTCAGTGTGCTCTTCATAAACTTTCCATCATTCACCTTTTTTCCTTTTTTATTGCCTTTTCACTTCTCACTTGTCTTTTCCCAATTCACAGCTCTTTGTTTTTCTCTTGATAACTGGGGTTTTTCCAGCCAACACCCAATCCACTTAACAGATGGCTGGTAGGCAGAAACCAGATGTGTAGTGAATCCTTGTCCAACATTATGACTTTGGCTCAGTTGCATCCATGGCTTTTCTAGGCAAGGGTCCCAGATTTCAAGAACCCTGCCTTCATTCTCTTGGCTTCAAGTATGTTGTACCAGAGGGACTGACACAAAAAAACGGGCTAATGGTGACTGATACAGCATATGCAGAAAGACTTCAAAGTGAGAAAAGGACAGTCTCTGACACACTCATCTCAAGTGGAGTCAGGATTCTCTTTAAACACCCATTAGTCCATGCTAGCTCTAAAGTTTCAGATGCAATAACAACATTCAGGGATGTTCAAGCTGGGTGTCCCTCACCAAACTTTTGCTGGAACATGCCCACGGCCTTTGAATGCATGCTATATGGGTTATAATAAATGATGTCTGGTTAGTGTCAGAAACTTTTTTCTCAAAGCTGATGTGGAAAAAGCCCTCACCATGATTCCCTGCTTTGTCTGATGATTGAAAATGGACACTGCTCTTAGTACCTAAAAGCAAGTTCATGTAATATAGAGCATGTAATATAGTTTGCACACTCTCCTTTAAGCATCTTTAACATCTTTAAGAAGTCTTAGATGGTTAGTTAGGAACTATATTTATGGGAACTCCTTAATTTTGCATCAATATACAATTTTCCTGGCCTTTGTGTTTGTTGTGAAGTGTCCTCCAGTTAGTGTGATTTAATTATTCTCTCTCTATTCATGTTTAAATGCATCATAGTTCTCATACCACTGTGAAAGATGATCTTGCCTGTTGCCTTTGGTCATAACTGAATAATGAAGTCTCTGACACCTCAAGCAGGGAAACCTTATAAGTCTAGGACTGAATGTGGCAAAACAAAATCTGAAACCTGTCAACTACTATAGTGGTCACTGCAAGCTAGTGATCAGCTAATATTATAAAGGACAACAGCAAACTGTTGCACTAAATGAAATGCAAAAGGAAGCAGAAAGAAAAAATAATTTCTTTCATGGAATAAATCAAAGCAGTTGCATTCTCTTCATTAAAGCACTATCACTATAAAGGAAGTAGACCCAGTCTGGTGAACGGAAAAATCTCTAGTGTGTTCCTGGCTTCTGACCAGCCCTTGTCCTGGCTGGTAACCCACTGACTCGCAGGCAGATCTGTCATGCTTACCTAGCAGAGTGAGAAGTGCCCTAATAAGACAAGCTGAAACTGGTGGATTTCATAAACTGGTTCATCAATGCACAGATGATTTGGTACAATAAAATATCTACTTTACATCTGCTGTAAAGATTAGAAGATATTGTCTCTTCTGTGACTGGAAGAGCTGGTTATGGTGTGCCATACTTTTCTCTTCTGCCCTGTCTTCATGTCAACATATCCTAATAACATCCTGTTCCTTGATTTTATTACCATTCCTAACAGTTTCTAGCCCCCTCCTACAACCAGGACACTCACCACTAACTTCCAAATGGTATCCTGTTAAGTACATTATGTGGTATGACACATCCCCTTTAGCTATGCAGGACTTCAGCACACATCAGAGCAGTTGACAGGTTAGGACCCAAGGAGCCCACAGTCTGGGACAGTTTAATGGGTGTACAAGAAGGGACTATGGATTTTTTCAGCTTTCAGGATTCAAAACCTGCTCATCAGCAGTTAAACCTTTTTGACAGAGCAGAACATGATGCTTTCCTATGAATCTTAATGGATTGCATTTGCTCCACAGCAGTGTTTATAGCGAGCATGATTTTGTACATGATTTGTTAATTAAGCAAATTACTGTTAACAGCTTTCTCAAAACCCCATTACCTTTATATCAATTGACTTTTTACAAATTAACATGATTAATTTACAAAGCATGAAAAATGAGAAACAAGGCTAAGAATATAAGAATGAAACTTGAGGTCAATCTTTCTGGATGTGGAAACAGTTTCTTATATGAAATTTTCATTAACTTTACACAACAAAATGAAGAAAAACAATGAGACAGAGAAAAATACAGTCGACTGTCAACTTACAGTCATCTTTCCGCTGGCTTTAAAATCACCTCAGAAAATTTGGAAAAAAGCTAAACTTGACTGAGAGCTAAGATTTAAAAAGCCTTCCAAAAAGTAAAAACCAAAACAAACAAACAAAACTCGCCAAGCTCCCCACCAAATCAAAATAAAAAAAATCCCCAAACACCAAAACCCCTCAAATCACTACCACCACACACACAGACAAACAATAAACCCACAAACAAAGACTATGGATTCTATCGAGAAATTCAAAAGTTGAATGAAACCCAGAGCAGCCACTGCAGGGCAGGTGGACCAGCTGATTTCCGTAGGTCCCTTCCAGCCCTACCCTATGAATCTAAGCATCTGTATTCTCAGTGGTGAGGGTTAGCCTTGGGAGAACACATATGAAGGGAATGGAGCTCTCTTCCATTTCTTCAGTTTGGTAGGGGAGGATTCACTCCTCAGGTCCAAGTCAGTAGGCTGGATAAAGGGAGCTAGGCAAGATTAAATGATTTCAGCTGGAGAAAATAAAGGAAAGAATGGGGAGGTTTTACCTGATAACGTTACACTTCTAGACCAGCAGCTAGAGATCTCTCTGTGTCAGTTGCTATGTACTTTTATAATGTGAGTTCTCTGCCTTGAAAAGTTTACAATTGAAGTAGATGAACCAGAAAGGAAGGGAACAATGTCTGTATTGTTCAGATGAAAATGAATTAACTTCAAGTTAACAAAGAAGTCAAGAGAACTGAGTTTAGTTGTCAGAATCTGTGTCCATCATTTGAAATATGAGATCATCTTTCCACTTCAAGTTTCATCAATCGAGTGTATAAGTAATACTAGACAAAACATAGTTCCTCTGTACTTTTTCAGTGCATTTCCTTTTTCCATTTGACCTTGTGTTCATTTAGCTTTCCCCATCCCTTTGTATAATTATCCAGACAACATCCTGTTCTTAGTGTGGGTATCTCAGGCAGTCATAAAGGAGGGAAAAAATGTATATAATAGAAAATATGTGCTTGTCAAAAATTGGCTTGGGGACTCTGGAACTAGCACAGATCCTGCTTTTAACTTTGATTTTTTGCTGACAGTGTTTCTCTATGCATATGTAGAAAGAATTGTAAAATTCCAGTCTGCTCTGTGTGTTTATTTCTCATTTTATTTTTACAGTGTATTAGAGACCAGTTATGGTAGTAAATTTCAGTACTGCAGGTCTGTATGTATTTGCTGACACACTTTTCCTTATGATTATCTGACAGCTGAAGCTTTTCTATATTTTTAAAAAAGTCAAGCAGTTATCTTTGATGGGATATTGTACATATTCTGAACACCTATAGGACTCTTTACTTTCAGATTCCAGAGGCCAGTATTGGACTGTTTAACAGCACAGCAGTGCCATGTCTCCTTTTGGACTTTGAGGATATCCCCAGATTATTGTTAGCAAAGAATGTAATGTGATGTAGCTAACAAGTAGCTTAGTCCTCTTTGGGTCAACTAAAATAATGACAATAGAGTGTTAAACAAATGTAGGTGTTCTTGACTTTGCAAATCTCAGCTGCAGATGGCTTTTTAATTCCCCTTCCTATTTCTAGATGCCTTCATTATGGCAGTATTCATGATTATGTCCTTTTCTGAATTACAAAAAGATATTATCAGACGGACTAAAGCTGTTCAGTCACATTTGTACTCATATTCCTGGTTTACTATTGTCTTTCCTTCTGTCAGAGCGCATTATCAGTTTGCACTCATAGTTCCTGCAAAGATCCTGATCTAGTCTTGCAAAGTAGAAGTCTCATTTTCCCAGTGAGAATTCTTATGTGATTCATCTCATGAGTATGTGGTCAAGATTGCGTCCTTTATCTTGGCGTACATATTCTCTTGTATAATGACTATGGATTGTACCCACAATGAGGTCCCAAGTTTCAGTCTAATCAAAATAGCATGGTAGCACTTAGAAACGACCCTGGGAGCAGTATCTCATTAATTTTTGTGGTTGGTTGCATCTCTTCAAATCAGTGAAAATTCAGTTCTTCCCAAACGAGCTGAGGCAGGGACTCTGTTATTGTTCTGTGTTTATAAATTCTTGACACCAACTGTGGTTTTCAGTGAAAAGATCGTTCATATCAGTACTCAAATGGCTACATGAAAAAGTTTCATCATACACAAGGAAAGGCTGTTTTAACAGAGAGCTGACAGTGTGATCTGAGATGTATTGTCATTGTCGTATTATAACGCGGAGAGTGAAAATGACCCCTAAAATAAAGTACTTCTTTATTTTTTAAAAAGCTAGTAGTCTCACAGAGCAATATGTACTGTGTTAAAGAGAAGGCATCTTGCCTTTAAATAAATATAGAAGTGGAAGAGCTGAGTTTGGATATTAATTTTATTTTATTTTTTCATTGTTTAATTTAGAAGGCTTCCACATACATTCAAACACCCACTCAAGTCTCCATCCCATCATATAATATCTGAATGAAGCTCCTACTGGGAAATATCAGGGCTATGGCAGCTTCTACTGCGATACTGCTCACAGTTATGATGCTAGTAAAACAGCGCTGTATAAATGTAGTAAATTTTCATTTAAGTGTCTGTGGGTCAAATCCTGTAAAGGAGAGCACAAGTGGAATAGTCAAGCTGGTATTTAAGGTGAGACTGAAGGAAGAGACTGAGTAAGCGTTCAGCCCCGCTGTGGTACATTGCACAGATCCCTGCTTGCAATGCAACTAGAAGGTCTTTAAATTTGCTGTTAAGTAATTCTTCAAAAACAAAGCAATGCAGTGTAAGGAGCAGTTGTTTTTTAAGCTCAAACAGAATTGTAAAATAGAAGAAAAATGGACATAATACAGACCAAACAAACCCTTTAGTTGTTCTGATTTCTTTGCTGTCATTGAAAATGCCAGTCAATTCCTTGCCTTCCTAAGGACTCTTGTACTGTAGGTCTAATCATCATTTTCTGACAGAAACCCATTCTTCAACAAAATGTCTTTGGCCCCCATTGTCATTTTTGTTTGACAGCATGGATGAAATGCACCATTTCTCTTCCTCCTTGTCATTCCCCCACCAGAGGAGGGTGTCTGTGTTTGTCTACTTAGCATTAATCCCTCTGTAACCTCAGGAAGCAGAGAGAATTAGCTTATACTGAGCCTTGTGCTACTGCGAGGCAACTGAGTCTTAGGATCTAACTTAGCTCATTTAAAGCAACCTCAAGTGTATTCACACAACACAGCAGACTGCAGTGTAGGTATAGCCTGAATAAAGTACCAGGAAAGATTTAAAGAGTTTCTTCATATCTTGTGTCTTGGGAGTTATAAAATGAAAAGAAAAAGGGGGGATCCAAGGGGAAGATGTGTTTCTGAGAATTGCAGCCAGCAGTTTGTCAGTGAAGTTTTATTTTGTTATTCATGTCTCTTCATTTCAAATAGTAAATCATGCTCTGAGGCTACGGGCCTTTAAAGGACTTGGCCATGGTGCTTCCTTCTTTTCCCTACATTGATGTAACAGCCCCTCCAGTTTATCTACTGTCTCCTGATCACGTAAATCCAGGCAGATCAAAAGGACAGCAGAACTGAAATCCATACTGATGCCTCCAGCCAGATTTTGATGGCACTAGCTGTAGGGAAAAGATCTTCTTTCAGAAAATCTGCCATTGCATGTGACCATAGCAGAGTGACCCCAGACTTCCAGCAGTGTAGAAAAAAGCAGTTTGTCCCACTAAGGATGTCATCCGTATGGGCCAAAATCGTAGTCATTTAGGTGTCTTGTAGGTTGAATAGGTCCCTAGAAGGATTTTTATTTCTTTTTCAGCTGCCCAGTTGAATTTACAGGGAGCACGGTCCATGACTTTATGAGAATCCTACTAGGTGCTTGTGTCCATTTCTAGGTACCTAAACACATTTTAAAATACGTCCTTCTCAGGCTTGCTAGGGGAGTTTTAAGGGCTTATTTCCCTTTTTTCGCATTCCTCTCCCATCTAAAAGCCCCAAGGAATTAAGGCATGAAGTCCTTCTTAACAAGTTATTGTTGGCTTTGTTGTTAACAACTGACACAGAACTGGCCCAGGAGATCCACGGGGCTTCAGGGACCAATGTCTGAAGAACTAGAGGAAAGGGCATTTCTGTGGGGCCCAGCAGAAAAAAGTAGATGTTTGTTCCAAGATCACGTTTTGGTCTACAGTCTCACATTAAGAAAAATGCATAATGGTCTTGGCATATAGATCTTAATATCATGGCTGAGCCCAGAGTTTGGTTTCTGTATGTTTTTTCTGAGACTAGCTTCCAGGCAAACGAAGAGACAAAGCACAAAACCCACTTGTGCACTACAAATTATTACAAGATAAGGGGAAATGAAAACAAACTGAACTCTTGTTCCAATTACTAGCTCTTAAGTCAGTATTTCCCTTTTGGCTCACTTTGTTGCTAATCAACGCAGAGAGTCATGGAAATAAAGCAGGACTGTAATGTCAGGTCTTTGGTTTGGATGACTGGGCAAAGTTATCAACAAGCCTTAACACAGATCACACTCTTAACCCTGAATCAAATGCCAGGGTGGCCCTCAAAGGCCAAGTAGAAAAGCAGATGAGAGAGAAGCATATTATGCGGCAGATCTTAATAAAGTGGGAATATGATACAGTTAGTAGACAATTGCTCTTTGACAGGTAAGTAAAGGAAAGATACAACTGCCAAAATGTTTTAGGAGCTCTTCAGAAACAGCCTTCCAAACAGAGAACATCAATTGCTATATTGAGCTAAATAGTTAAATACAGCAGTGTCAGTTGCTCTACTTTTTATAATTTTGCGACTATAATTTAGTGGGTAAGCAGTAAAGAGATTTGAGTTCCATGCTAGGGCTTATGAAAGATTTCCTGTATCACCACGGAAAGCCACTTAGGACACTTTTTTAAGACTAATTTTTTCAGGAACCTCCATTGTGGAAGCTGAATCCAATAAACTGAATCTAGAAACAAGGGACCAAAATTATCTATTTTGAAGGCCTTGACCTTAATCTCCCTGGGCTATAGTTTTTCCAAATACAATATTTCTGTCTTTCCCAGAGCTGGTCTGCAAATAATATAACTGGCATTCAGAAGGAAGTTAGGCCATAGATGAAACTATAAATCTGTGTTTGGAAACACCAAGACTGGAGTACATGTCATTGTTTTGCTTCTGCTGTAATATTTTTGGTGTTGCTACTAATGCATTTCTGTCTACTGAATTCTAAAATTATTTTACCAACATCCTGTGCTATGTATTAGGGGTAGGTAAAACTTTTTAGTCCCATTAATGAAAAAATGTTCATATAAAACTGAATCTGAGCATTCCTGAAACAGCAGGAATGTTTTATCCTGAGATTTTACCAGGGCTATAAGGTAGACATGGTGAACAATTGTCCCCTTTTGCTCCTACCCTTGAATCTCTCCTGACCTTTCTTATACATAGAGAGCTTTAAAATTCAGATTCATTTATCTGACTTTAGACACACATTTTAAATGAGTTGAATCACAGTCTAGGGGTACCCATCTCTCATCATTGACTATACAGCTTGCTTCAGGCATCTAGGTTTCACACTTAGTTGCCTCACTTAGGTGTTTAAAGCTAGATGAAGCTGATTCAACCTGAACAGAGTATTCTCAGGAGTTTTTCATTAGGGTACATATACTGAAGTTCTGTATTGAACTTCCTAAGAAGGAGGGGGATATGATGGACATGAATTCTTTTCCTTTCCATGTAGGGGGGAAAAAAAAAAAAGTTCTGAACATTACTATTTAATCCATATAATTATTTTTATGTGGAATTAGGAACTGAATGACAGGCTGATCCAAAATACTTTGGTGTTCAAAAGCAGTAATACTAGGAGCAATTTACATCATGTCAAATGCAAACACCTTATGAATATTCCATTTTGTGGCTTCTTCTGCCTTACTATTTTCAGCGATTCTGCCTTCTGACAAAGAAATATTTGTTCTACTCAGCATTTCAAAGAGCATCAGGAAAGAAGAAGAAATACTGTAACTGACTTTTATTGTCATTGTCAGTGGTAAAAACAGGTATTGTTATAAAGACATCAAACATTTTTGGGCCAAAAAATCCCAACAGCTGTCTGCTGCCAGTGATATGTCAGTAGGAATACTATCTTACTTCAGAGCATGCCTCGGCTGGCTGCAGGAAAGTTAATATTTTAAAATACTTCAGATTTGCAATACTCCAAAACATGAAGTTTGGCAGGATACTTAGAAAGCAAAAACCAATGTAGTGCATTTTTTTTTTTTCACTGATGAAAGCATATTATAAATTATTGTGATGCAGGACCCCAGAAAGCCTACCCTGTCAGACCTGTGCTGGTTCTGTGCTGCCCTAGGGTAGATGTTTCTGTAAGGGGCATTTGAAACAGAATATACTTGCATGATAATTTTATATATACAGAGTATATGTTTTTTAAATTTAGTAATACCCTGCTGATGAGACCAGAAAGGAAAAGATCTTAAGATAAAGAAAACTAGATGATCATAGATATCATCTAATAGCAAATCTGTAACAATATGATTCTCCAATACAAGTAAAATTAAACTTGAAGTTATTTTTCAAAAGTTTCCCATTGATGGATGCAGGAACCATTTTTTTCCTTATTAATAATTTCATTGATCTACAGGATGATCCCTCCCACCGTTCCTCTTCAGTTGCCCCAATGTTAGTGCATGATCATCTCCAGGGGAAACAGAGATGAAAAAAGGAAATGAAGAACAATACCATTTCAGAAATAGCAATGAGATACTAGCTGTAAACCACCACAGATGATTACATCTTTGCACTCTGGGATGGAATTTGCTTGCATTGATATTTCCTGATCTGAAAATAAATATATTTTTAGCTTCTCTTGCTTTTACACCTCTTTGTGGTCCAATTTCATATACAGTCAAGATGTTAATGTAATATTTACAGTCTCTGGTCCTAGGTAATTTTCTTATCTATTTTTAATGGGATTAGCATAGAGTATGCCATGTCTTACTTTCAGCTGTGAAATTTTATCTGCATATTGAGTTGTGTTAGCAAGAGCTCAGTCAGCAGGTGGAGGCAAATGATTGATCCCCTCTATTCAGTGTTCATGAGAACACATCTGGAGTGCTATGTCCAGTTTTGGACTTTCCAGTATAGAAAAGTTGTTGACTAACTGGAAGGATGTCAGAGGAGAATCACCAAGATGGTTGAGGGACTGGATGTGCCAGCAGAGGTGTTTGTTCAGCCTGGAAAAGAGAAGGCCAAGGGGAGTATTTTCTGTCCTCATCTCTATAACCACCCATTAGGAAGTTAAATCAGACTATTCTCAGATTAGAAGAATTGGAGAGGAGCTGGACACGCAATGCAGCAAGGCAAATCCTGGTTGGATATGAGGAAAAAAAAAATCACAATGAGGGTGGTTCAGCCCTGGGTCAGGATGCCCAGAGAAACTGTAGAATCTCCATCCTTAGAAATATATTAAAAAAATTTAACTAGAATATTTCCAAACACCAAAAGTAAAAGGAGTTTTACAGTGGTTTTGTTTTGCCTGACTAGAGGAGGATGAAAAAAGAAATAAAAATTGCACAAATATTTTCAGCAAAGGATATGAGGAAACAAAAAGGTTAAATTTTATTCTAAAATTTTAACAAGGTTTGTGTAGGTTTTTCCTTCTCTCTACTAACAGCGCTGATACCTAGTGTATCAGCTGCAACATCTCCTAACACCTTTCCACCCCAAACTTAGAGCACTAACTTTTCATGCTACATATAAATGACACCTAGACCAGAGTTTAAATTTTTTGTTCTTTACAGGAAAGAAATGGAATAACAGATGGTTCCAATTAAAAAACAGCAGGAGAACTTTTTTTTTAACTGAGCAATCTGGGTCATGAGCAAATACTGTTTTTCCTCTCTTGCTTCGTCTTGAAATTGCAATGAATTCTGAAAAAAAAAAATCATAACTAGAGATCTGTGAGATAAGAAATGTAATTAAATCTAGTAGGAGTCAGGCTGCTCTGCAGCACCTTTAAACAGATGGAACGATGGAACGAGACCTAAGGCGATATCAGGTATCCTTTGGAAAACTGAGGAATTCATTCCTCAGCAAACACTGTATTCCACTGTTATTCCCAATGGTTTGGATAATCTGGCACTAAATGCAACTATTTTGTAATTTGTCCATATAATTTGTCCAATATAAAGAGTTGGGGGAAATTACTATTTTTCTATTCTGAAGCAGAACACAAATGGTGTTGCAAGAATCATCAGAACACCTCACAAAGTGCAAACACACCAAAATAAAATAAGAATCACTTTCTCAGTCTCCAAACTGCTCACAGAAATAGTCCTATGATTTATTTTATTATTCACCGTAACAGTCTGTCAAAGGAGTGCTATCATGGCCAAGGGCTGGTTGTAGAGGAGACAAAGGATTCCGAGTCAGTCGCTGAGGGGAGCTGCTCTGGTGCTGGCCCGGCCCGCAGCCGATCGGCAGGTCTTGGCTCCCAGATGGTTTTCCTGAGGCCGGGAAATGCCTGGGGAGTGGGGAGACATGCCAGGAGCTGGCAGCTCTTGTGAGAGACGCTGACATGGCTTGGGCATTGCCAGAGCCACAGCAGCCACCCCACACCTACCCAAGGCAGCCCAGGGAGTGCCGGCCACCAGGAGTGCTGTGAACAGCGGGCAGACAGGGCGTGGCGCAGCAGCCGGGGTGTGGCACGGCAGTTGGCAGGTGGCAGTTGGCAGTTGGTGCGGCAGTTGGTGTGGGAGAGCGCACAGGGAGGGCACCTTTTGGAAGGAGGGGCATTCACTGGCCAAGTGGGAGACTTGAAGCATACATAACCCAGCAACTGGGCACTGCTCCATGGCAGGTCAAGGGCACCTATCTCACCCGATCCTTGAGGCAGAAGAGGAGCACTTGTCTGAGAGCAAAGGCTGCAGCTCCAGCTGGGGAGTCTGCACCATCTGCCCCAGTGGTGGCCAATGCCTCCGCCAAGATGGAGCTGGTGAAGGGAGAGGCTGCAGTGCAGACCTCGGGCTGCAGTATGTACCTCTACCTGTCTTGTGGGACAGGGACAGGCAGCAGAACTGCCTGCAGAAGGTGTTCCCAGGTGAGGCAACTCCTGAAGCGGGTGACTGAGCTGCAGGAGGCAGTGAGAAGGCTGCGTAACATCAGGGAGGCTGAGAAGGAGTTAGATAGCTGGTTTCAGCTCCAGTCTGCAGTGGACCCAAGGCCNCTGACATGGCTTGGGCATTGCCAGAGCCACAGCAGCCACCCCACACCTACCCAAGGCAGCCCAGGGAGTGCCGGCCACCAGGAGTGCTGTGAACAGCGGGCAGACAGGGCGTGGCGCAGCAGCCGGGGTGTGGCACGGCAGTTGGCAGGTGGCAGTTGGCAGTTGGTGTGGGAGAGCGCACAGGGAGGGCACCTTNTCCTCAGCAAACACTGTATTCCACTGTTATTCCCAATGGTTTGGATAATCTGGCACTAAATGCAACTATTTTGTAATTTGTCCATATAATTTGTCCAATATAAAGAGTTGGGGGAAATTACTATTTTTCTATTCTGAAGCAGAACACAAATGGTGTTGCAAGAATCATCAGAACACCTCACAAAGTGCAAACACACCAAAATAAAATAAGAATCACTTTCTCAGTCTCCAAACTGCTCACAGAAATAGTCCTATGATTTATTTTATTATTCACCGTAACAGTCTGTCAAAGGAGTGCTATCATGGCCAAGGGCTGGTTGTAGAGGAGACAAAGGATTCCGAGTCAGTCGCTGAGGGGAGCTGCTCTGGTGCTGGCCCGGCCCGCAGCCGATCGGCAGGTCTTGGCTCCCAGATGGTTTTCCTGAGGCCGGGAAATGCCTGGGGAGTGGGGAGACATGCCAGGAGCTGGCAGCTCTTGTGAGAGACGCTGACATGGCTTGGGCATTGCCAGAGCCACAGCAGCCACCCCACACCTACCCAAGGCAGCCCAGGGAGTGCCGGCCACCAGGAGTGCTGTGAACAGCGGGCAGACAGGGCGTGGCGCAGCAGCCGGGGTGTGGCACGGCAGTTGGCAGGTGGCAGTTGGCAGTTGGTGTGGGAGAGCGCACAGGGAGGGCACCTTTTGGAAGGAGGGGCATTCACTGGCCAAGTGGGAGACTTGAAGCATACATAACCCAGCAACTGGGCACTGCTCCATGGCAGGTCAAGGGCACCTATCTCACCCGATCCTTGAGGCAGAAGAGGAGAACTTGTCTGAGAGCAAAGGCTGCAGCTCCAGCTGGGGAGTCTGCACCATCTGCCCCAGTGGTGGCCAATGCCTCCGCCAAGATGGAGCTGGTGAAGGGAGAGGCTGCAGTGCAGACCTCGGGCTGCAGTATGTACCTCTACCTGTCTTGTGGGACAGGGACAGGCAGCAGAACTGCCTGCAGAAGGTGTTCCCAGGTGAGGCAACTCCTGAAGCGGGTGACTGAGCTGCAGGAGGCAGTGAGAAGGCTGCGTAACATCAGGGAGGCTGAGAAGGAGTTAGATAGCTGGTTTCAGCTCCAGTCTGCAGTGGACCCAAGGCCTATGGCCAAACAGCCAAAAACTCGCCCAGTGGAACACACAGAAGGAAGGGGGGCCAAAAATGCAGAAGAATGGAAGCTTGTCGGCAGGAGGAAGAGACTTCCCCTAAAGCCTGAGGTGCCCTTGCAGAATCTCTGCAGACTGAGGAGGAAAGATCCGCCACATCAGGAGAGATGCTGGAGCCGAGTAAGGCAGCCCAGTTTGCTCCCAGTATAACAACCAGCGCAACTAAGAAAAGGTGATAGGTGCTAGTAGCAGCTGACTCTCTTCTGAGAGGCACAGAAGCAGCCATTTGCTGACCTGACATCCTCTCTAGAGAGGTGTGCTGCTTACCAGAGGGCTCAGATCAGGGATGCCACTGAGAGACTACCGAGCCTCATACAGTCCACTGACTATTATCTGCTGCTGTTTCACATGGACACCAATGATACAGCCAGGAGCAGTCTGAGGAGTATCAAGGATTACAAAGCTCTGGGAGCAGCGGTAAGGGGCTCTGGAGTGCAGGTCATTTTTTCATCGATCCTCCCACTCAAAGGGAAGGGGCATGAAAGTGCCAGTTGAATCTGGTGAGTCAACAAATGGTGACAGGACTGGTGTCACAGCCAGGGGTTCAGCTACTTAGGCCATGGGACTTGCTTTGAGAAATGTGGTCTACTGGGAGCTCATGGGGTCCATCGGTCAGAGAAGAAGAGCATCTTCGGTCATATGCTTGCCAGGCTGGTGAAGAGGGCTTTAAACTAAAGTCACTGGGGGAGGGGAACCTCAATCCATCCCACTCCTACCAGTTTGATGCCAGTGCCAGCAATAAATGCCCAGAGCTGGGAGAAGAATCACAGGTCAGCAGGAGAGCACCTTAAGTGCAGCACAAAGGAATTCCAGCCACTCCAGCCAGTAAGTCAGCTTCATCAGGGGCCCAACTTAAATGCCTCTGTGGCAGCGGGTTGGAACGAGGTGATCTTTAAGGTCCCTTCCAACCCAAATCATTCTATATTCTATGGTGCTATTGGTGAAGGCATCCCACTTCCTAAGAGGACAAAAATTGGTGGCAAGAGACCTGGATTAAAATCTGATCTTTGAAGAAATTTGTTGTGGCAGCTATTGAATATCCAGGGCATCGTGGATAATCAATACCTATTTCTTCAATCAAGGAGCAGTATTGGTCTGCATAGAAGACAAAAATTAATTTCTGCTGTCACGTAAGAGAGCTGCTTTTTAACACCAAAGGGCTAAAAATTGTGTCTTGATATCTAAGATGCCAGGCTCGCAGCTGGGGTCAAGCCAGAATAGCAATCAATCCCGAGTATAAAGCCTTTGGTATGTTCTACTCTTAATGAGAAACCAGCCACTTAACACTGGAAAATAAATACATAGATAAAAGTAGTTATTTAAATTATTAATAGCACCAGCAGTTTAAAAATGGTGCTTTATGTAATTAATATTTATCAACTAATAAATTTCTTTAATAGTAATTAAACACTAATTATATAATTTCCTCAGGAATGTATTTACTAATGGTATTTCTGGATATTCCTTTTCCTTTTAAATGTTTCATAACTGTAGTTGAGTAATTAATGTTCACTAATTAATTTTGAAGTAAGAGTCCTGACCCTTCAAGCAGTCTAGGAATGGAATTCCCTTAGCTGATGTATATTCATTTAAAGCAATTCATATTAAGACCAAAAAAATAGTATGACTTATAAGGGACAAAATACCAGTGCCTTAGACTCCTGAAACCTATTGATCCTCTGAGGTTTGAGCTCCTCAAGGCATGTCTGCAAGGATTCAGGCAGTTGGACACAGGATCATGCTGTGAGTGACTTGGCGATGAGCTACTACTCCAATGTGGCATCCCTGCAGATATCTTTAGGTTGTTGCAGTTCGCAGGTTAAATGAATTAACTAAAATATTACAATGTTTCTGAGTTGATTTTTTTAATTTCTCCCAAGTTTGGTGGAAGCCATTTATTTCCTCTTTCTCTCCTCCCTAGATTCTGGTGAAGTGGGAACTTCCATCAAGCTTGGAGGGTGGTCAGTCCAAAGGAGTGTTCATGGCGCTTGCAGCAATAAACAGACCCTGATGCAAAGGTAAGGTCTCTGCAGGCAGCCTGGGAGCATTGATGCACAGATTTTGCAATGCCCAGCAACAGGTACATATGAAAGGTATATCTGCTTTGTAAAACAGCATGGATGGAGATTCAGCCACTAGCCTCACTTCCTAAAGACTTCAGCAAGGCTCTCTTAGCTACTGCTGTAGTATTTGGTAAAACCAAGCTGTTTCAAATGAGTTATTTCAGGCTTAAAGTATTTTTAAAATAAAAATCTGCATTTTTTGAAGGTTTCTGAGCATGTCTCTCTCATCAGGCACAATTCCTCTGTGGGCTACAGCTTATAATCATATCTCTGGCTGGATTTTTGGCAGTAGGATTAAATATGGATGTTTTAATTTTGAAAGCACAAGCTGAAGCTCCAATTTCACAGGGTCAGATCTCATTTCCATTAACAATGGCTATAGAAGGGTCAAAAAGCTCTGTCTCAGTCAGTCAATATTACGAGATCACGAGTAGCACAATGAATTAGTTATAGCTGCTTGAATGCACATGACCTGTGCTCAGTGGTAATTGACTTCAGAGAGACAATTTGTGGGCATTAAGTCAGAGCATGTGCTTAGCCCATGGATGTTCTCAGTGGCAGAGCGTTCTCTTTAAAGCATATTTTTCAATCTATGTATAACTGGAGCAGTCAGCAACAAATGAACTACTGAAACCATCCTAAATCTTGAAGAAATATTGAGAAAATATAAAATAATGATTCTGTGCTACCATTGGATTGAAAAGCCTGGATTGGGTTCATTATGGCCCCATGATAATCACAGACAAAATGAGAAAAGGAAATAATCTGAACCTGGTTAGAAAGGTAGGCCCAATTCTGCTTGTATTCATGCTGTGGTAAATCTGGAGCCACTCATGTACAGCCTGAGGGTGGCCTTTATTCTTAATTGCTGCATTTTAGTGCTATTTATTCAGCACAAAAAGGGAAGGAGTCAACCTGGGAAGCAGAGGTGGTGATATCTGCAAGCTAATACTATACTGTGAAAAGCCTGTCTTTGTAAGAGTAAAGAAAATACTAATGACTTAGTTGGAAAAATAATTAAGGGATATTGGTGACATTTTTGTCAATTGAAAACATATATTTTACTTGCTTTCAGTTTATGAAACAATGACTAATTTCACCAATTAATTGCTCTGATGGAGAAGTGGGTATTTTAAGTTGATATACCCCTTAATTTTACATTATGCTTCATGAACCTAGTAATTTTAAATGAGTATCATTTAATTCTAAGGACAATGAATGAAATAAAGGAGACCTGGGAAGTTATGATACAATATAGAGGAGTTTCTTCCACTCAAATCAAGACTATATTATTATTTTTCTCTTGGTGTTTTTTATAATACATTATTCCTCAAAGTCACCGTGAGGTCATTTCTGCAAAAGCCTGCAAAATCCTCAAATTACTAGTTGGGAAGTTCAGCTCTGTTTAGTAATCCTGCCTTAGCTTTGAGTCATCTATGGAGGACTGCAGCAAACTATGAATATTAGCTACATAACTCTGCAGTGAGGATGGAGGCAGGTTTGTGACAGCATTGTTGGTTCTCCCCCAAAGCCCTCTCTTGCATTTCCAGTGCCCGACAGGCAAGTTCTCTCAGTCTTACACAGGAGGAACACTGTGCACAAATGACTGAGTGTAAAATAAATCAGGTCACAGCAGCACAAGCAGACCTTTGCTGGGGGAACAGGACCAGGCTGTCCATTGTGACAGGCAAACTGAACAGCAAAGACTCATCAGATGAGGCAGGCCGAAGGTAACTAGAGAAACTGAAATGAAGTGATAGATCAAGTTGCAGCAAAGGCTAATGGCACATACTGGATTAAAAATACAGGTTTCCTGAGTCTCAGGTGAGTCCATTAAACCTGAGATTATCTGCTCATCTAGCCCTTATCTAATTTGACCCCAGTGGGATTTTGTGTGAGGATAAGGAGAGAAGCAGGGAAGAGGAGCAGCAGCTGGTGCTCAAATACTTAATTTTTCTTCTGCCATTTATGCCAGTCTGTGCAACCAGTACTGAAAATCCCATGGCAGATTTGCCCAGGAAATTAACCCAAATGACACGTTTATTCAAACTGTGTATTTTTCAAGTAACTCTCCCATCCAAAAATCCAGAGATAAATACAAAATTTGAATATGGATGAAAGCCATGAGAGAATATTGTGACTGGTGAAGGTGAAAGGCTTTTATACATTCAGATGAAGAACAGCACAATATACAGCTGAGATCTTGCTGCTTAATGCTGGAGTTGGGCTGTCAATGTAGCTGAGAGCAAAGTGTGTGCACTCAACATGCTGCTGTGTGCTTTCCAGGTATGTTCATTTACTCCATCAGGTGGTTTATGTGCACATAAGCAATAAAGAAGAGTGACTGAGTGTGTCTGCAAAGTGTTGGGCACACTACATCCCTGGAAGAACTTGCACTTCTGAAGGTGCATTTTGTGTGAGGGGTTATTTTGCCAGAGTGTTTAGCCTGCCTAGACTTCTGGTTTGAGACATATTGCACAGGTGGCAGGTATCGGCTGGATCTGTGTGTGTGTGTGTTTCCAGTACACAGCATTTGTTTCAAATCAAATACTCTACCCATCACTGGCTTTGCAGAACTTAGCTGACATGGGTAGGGAAATGGTTTATGCTGTGTAAGAGTCCATGTCACAGGTGCCTTTGAGGAAGTGTCAGGGAGTGAGTAAGTGCTTTCCAAACAGCTTGAGCAGTATAGGGCATTTGNTAAAAAAAAAATGAATTTTTGTCTCCATCTGCTACATGGATACATAAAATAAGATCAATCTTTAAATTCGAGAACTGACAGAAGGTCAGTTGTCAAGGCAGTTATCCAGCCAAGAGGTATGAAACTTGATGAGCCAAAAATAATTTGGCACTATTATATCAAAAAGACTTGAATTCTGTGCATCAATTAAATACCATGAAGCTTTAGCTGAGCAGGGAGAAGCACTACTTGGCTTTCCTTATGTCATGATTAAAGTGGAGATGGTGTATGATATTCCTATTGCTCTTTAAAATTTGAATGGACTCAGACTCATGGGACTACAGAGGTGGTTGAAGCTGATGGTCAGTTGACCAAATTCACTCTTTGCATATTGCTTTGGAGAAAGAAAGCATAGTCTTGGGAGTAAAGTGGAAGTTTATGACACCAAGGAAATTGTCTTGGATCTGTTCTCTGCTATTGGATTCTTTTCTGGGATGTCCATCTAATTAATTTGTGTCTCAATTTCTCCAGTTATCTGAAATAAGCTGTAGGTAGCACTTCCAAGTTTTTTTAACAGGTGTATGAGCTCTCTTTGAAGTTTAGCACTGCCTAGTGCTATTGCTTCTTACAACCTGATGTTTTCTTCAGGACTTCTCCACTTTTGTATGTGGATGCACTGCCCTGGTAGAGAATGAGGAAGATGAAACCATCCTGCTATGATCAGATCTGCTCCGACCCCAGCTTTCTCTGCTTCCAAATAGAGATAATCAGCTTCTTGATGTTTATGTTTTGGAGATAAACTATACAATAAAGATGGCGTTAATGAGAACAGATAGTAATGAGGGAAAAACATGATACAACTTTGCCTCTCTTGAGAGGGGAAGTTCACAGAGGGCACTGTGTCGTTAATGCACGTACTAGAATGATGATGAGAAACAAAGTTTCAAACAATCTGAGGAAGAAATAGGGTTGCTTGAAATGCCTTTGATGTCACAGACTCAACTGCAACTCCTGACATATAAAGCTCTTGCTTGACCTTGGGCTTTGCATGCATGCTTTTCTGATGTAGTATAGAAGCTTAGGTCTACAGTAGAGGGAAAGAAAATAAATCTTTGCTGGTTATTTTTGTTACCAAACACTAGCAGAGTTTAGAAGTAGAGTTCACAGCATTTGAGAGCGGGGCACTGCATCTCTCCAAAGTATATTTGATGTCACAACCTCTGGTTTATTAATGTATGAATACTTCTGGCTTCATGTTCCAACATTGCCTGTTGCTTGGTAATTAGCCTATTCTTCTGGCAAGGAAGACATGTGAATTTGAATCCTTGTTAGGGAAGGAATTGATTAGACCTTACTCATATTCCGTACGATTCTTGTTCTGAATAAGTGGATGAATTTAGGAGAAGCCAATGAAATGGGAAAGGTACTAATGCCAGCTTATCACACAAAGTTTTGTACAGAGCTCAACATGTGTTCTGGGTGTATTTACCAGATGGACAGCTTTTGGTAGGAGAATCGTGTATGGAACTCATGTTCCTGAGATCTGGGCCTCTAGTTCATTCTCTGTTAGGAATAAGACAGTCCTGTTCAAGCTCAGCAGCAGCACTCTAAATACCCAAGAGATCTAAAATTGACCTCTGTGTAGTGCATAGGTGATGGCAGGGTGAAGTGGTAGCTGAAATGAGGGATTTCAGTTTTTTTTATCGAGGACTGAGATTCTGGAGTTAGAAGCATCTGTTTCAATGTGCTGAAGTACATTCACAGATGCAGCTATCAGCCTTTTACTGTGAAAGTGTATGAAAGCAATATCATTTGGGAGGTACCCATACCTTCTCAAGTAATTTAAGTGCATTAGTACTGGTTTCAGTAGAGTGATTTTCCTATAAGCTGTCAAACTTGCTGGGAATATTCAATTTGACTAATCAGAGGCCTTTGGTGAGTAATAGGACCTTACAAACAGAGTGCAAATTATATGAGGGATGAAGGAGTCCTAACTGAGTGAGAAATGAACATGCCTGTCAGTGATACCCCAGCACATATCAACTTGAAGTTCATTCAGACTCCTCACTTACTGTGTTCCCTGGGCACTGCTGAATTACAGTCTCCTTAGGTTCAGATGTTGTACATGCATTGAGTTTGACAGTGTCACTATGGGAACTTTGTAATTTAAAGGTTGCTTTAGGCTTGTCTTTGCAGCTTAGCAGACAGCTCTAGATTCACCTTGTCAGTCAGGTCTTCCTAATGCACCCTGCTCTGGAAAAGGAGAGTATCTTCTCAAAGGCATACTAGGCTGAGCCCTATGATTGTTATTTCATGTGAGATTTCTACATTGCAGTGTCTCATGAGTCATACTGATAATTAAGTACCACCTGACATGAAGCACAATGAGCTTTATACAACTTCAGATTTCCATTTGGCATGAGTAGTATGCCATTAGGGGTGCCCTGTAATGATCATGGAGGGTGGTTTTGTTTTGTTTTTGTTTTTGTTTTTTTTAAACTTGTTAATTTTACCAAGTTGAAGTTTATCTTTAAACAACCACTAAAAGTCACTAGGGCTTCCACTCCCTGCAGCTCAAGTTTATTTTTTTCCCCTCTTGGCCATTTTTGAACTACAGTGAAATTTTAACAGGCTCTCTTGAGGTCCAGAAGAGCATGTAAAGTTCAGCTGCTCCCTGGTGTCCAATTCAAGAATCCCCTGAATAATACTGTTTTGTAAGCAACACAGTAATTCTCATTCCCTAATTGCCCCTGTTCCCCCTTCATATGTCTTGAGGGAAGACTAATCCTTGATGAGTGATAAATTTCCTTTCATGGAGTTTTACTGCATGGTTTAAGGTCCCTCTCAGAGAGATGGGTAATTATAAATCACATGCAATTTCTGGAAAAGCTTAGGGATCTTGAGTTAATGATAACTTCTTGACTTTTTTTAAATCAATGGAAAAGTTTGTAACAAAACACTTTGCAAGAAAGAAATGGCTGTGTCATTGATGTCTTATGTAGCCTAAAACTAAGCTGTTAGCTGTCCTTTTCTGAGATGAGAGAGCTTTTAGGCTGTAGATAATGTACGGTCTCAGACAGTCAGGATCAGGCATGCCATAATTTTCAGTCTTTAAAATAGCTTTGGTGTTCTGACAGTTCCATGGGACATATACCCTTTACCAAACAAAAAAACCCAAACAATTTCACATTTATCAATCCAAAAACCACAGGAAGATATTCCTCCTTCCAGAAAATCCACTTCCTCTAAGGAAAAAAAAGTGGCAAAAGAATTCTGATCTTTTCATAGACATACATGAATGTTCCTATTCCAGTTAATTATGAAAAAGTCATTAAAGTTGAAACTGTCATAGCTATGAAAGAATTCTTGGCTTGACACCTGTGTATGAGAAAGGAAGGAGTGCACTTGTAGATTTAGGGGCAACTCAATAAGTAATAAGTCTTGCTTTAAAAATGCTTTCATATGGAAGCAGACAGCAAGTAAATAATGATTAAAATATTTGAAAATCAAATATATCTAAACAAAGCTATTCTTTAGAGAGAATGTACTCATGATGGGGAAAGTTGGAAGCTGTGAATTTTTTAATGCAACATGGCCAAGATCTTATTTTGTTTAAAGTTGCAGGAAAGTTGTTTTACATGTTAAGTACAAGGATTATCACAGCAGATATCTACATAGATTTATTCTGTGTAGAATATACCTCAAAAACTTAAAGATTTTAAAATAGTTTAAAAAAGATGTTCTTGTTCAGATTGCAGCCCAACACCCATCATTCAGAAAAAGAAAAAAATCAATCAAATCAGCATCATGTTTCTTAAATGCATCTAATATACTTTCTGGTTAATATCAACAATAAATTGGTGTCTGTTTAGGGAAGTGGAATCAGCAGCCTTCTTGAGGCAATTATAAAAAGTCAATACATTTGAAGAAATTGAGTAAACATTCTCATCTTATTTGCCTTTTACAGCACAAAATGTCAGAAGTTTGAAAAATTCATTAAATGCTTCTCATATTTTCAGACTTTTTTTGACAAAGTCTCCCTTATAGCAAAAGTTGTGAACATTTAATGAAATGCAAAATAATTTTAATTTCTGATTTTGCTTTTGATTGTTTCATGAGTTACTGACATGGACATTTTAAAAGCTTGAATATGAGCTTCTGCCAGCCTGCAGACTGACAGATACTCCTTGTAACTCTGATCTGTTGACCAATTTGTTCCTCCCCTTCTCTCCTTAGTGAGAGTTCAGATTCATTCAAACACAATAATTTCAAAATTATTAAACTCAGTTTCTAGTGCTGCAGGTAGACTTTCACCTTTTTCTGCCTGGTTAAATTACATTGCCTTGGAGTAACTGGCTAGAGAATAAGCTTGTACAACCCCTTTACTACAAGAGGTATTTTACTGATGAGAGTAACCCCATGGCTGGAAGAAGTAATATTCCAATTGTTGATCTAAGGAGAGTGTCACCAGTTTTGATGACCTATGTACCCGTAGCTATTTTTCTCCACTTAACATTAATTTCTTCAGGACAGTCCTACTAGCTGACTTGCACTAATACATGCTGGATAGGAACCAGTTGCTGAACCAGAACTGTGGTTTGCAATGTGTAAGACACTGGGGAGGGAAGGAAGGTTAGAAACTGGAGGTCTAAATAATGCCTTTGAAATTGGCCACTTAAAGTGAATTTTTTATTTTGCTGAGATAATTTTTTTTCAGTAAATGTTAATTTACATCTGCTCTATTGAGTGATTCTAAAAATATTACATTTTCCAAACTAACTTGCCTTTAGGGCCTCTCATCTCATGTCCAAGAAAATTAGGTTACTTTGGTTTGGTTCCTGTCAAATTATTGTACTACTTCAAGTCTGTTCACAGTTTTCCATCCCTTGCATTTCCCACATTTAAACAGCCATATCATCAGCAATGGGCAGGGAGAGGGGATTTCTTCCAATGTGTGGAATTTTTTCAGCCTCACTGAAACAAATCCCATGTAACCATTCATCCTCATCTCCTGGGCTTTCAGAGAACATCTCAGTAGATATTCTTCCCCCACACTGGCTAATCTCCAAGAGCTCTGTTTTGCTGCAAGATTCCCCAATCTGCCTTGTCTTGGCACACATCTGCCTTATAGCACATAATGTTCTTTTTATGAGACATCCAGCTGCAAATCGCCCTGACACATGGGAATTCTCTGCTAGTGTCTCATTAGTGTAGCTACAGCGATGCCCGCAAAATCCACTAACCTCACGTGTAGGACATACTTGGGTTATATCAGCTGTACCCAACCAAAAAGCCTTGGGTCCCTTCATGGTGGAATTATTTCTTTGAGATTGCCACAGCCAGAATTATTTGGGAGTATGAGCCTACTAAAGCACAGCACCCATTTACAGGGCCATTTGCCAGTTTTCAACAGCATAAATCACACTGAGAGCATGGATCTCATGGGAGCCACGTGTCAGGTTTGGAGCTTGTTCAGAAAACAGCTTACCTGGGAGAGGAGAAGGTTGTTTTTTTTCCCTGAGTTACAATACATCTTTCTGTTTACAGGGCGTCTTATACCGTAGAGATCTATACATCAGAAATTAATGAAGGCTGAGTTAAAATTACCAAAATAACACCTCATATTTATAAATGCTAATGTTCCATATCAGTACATTATTTGTGTATGTAATCTCCTCCAGCTGAGGGAATATGAATTCTTCTAAACATTTTTCGCATGGACATTGCTGGTTTTAAGTGTTATCCAGCTTCTTGCATCCCACAAAAAACTGTTTCCTCTTTTAAGCAACATCGTGCTTTATGGGTGTAAGAATAGGGCTCATGGACAACCTTGTATAATCTATGGGAACAAGGATATAGAGACAGCTTGAAAGGAAGAGCCAGAGCTGAGAGACAAGAATCAGCCAAGAGATGGATCAGCAATTGTGGGACAGGAGTAGATGAGAGCCATGGAGGTGAAGGACCAGTCAAAATAACACATTTTTAAAAGCCTGCTTTTTCCAATGACTAATCATGCCAGTGGCCAGATTCCTTTTCCAGTTGCAAGGACAGTGCATTGGGTGCACACTCATAAACCCTGTTTACTTTTAATAATTTAGCTAACAGAACAGAGAGCTGGAGCAAGTAGTGAGAATAAATATCCTGACAGTCATACACCAGAGCTAGTTCCTGCCCTTCTTCAGTGACTGTGCATTGATGCCTTCCTTTTCTGAATCTCCCTTTATATATACTCATCCCTAGAGTATGACTCCTTCCCACACTTCAAAAGGGTGGGTGTAAATTGCTTGCTCTGGGTGATCTCATACCTGATCAGACAATGATCTTTGTGAATCCTCCCCCCAAACAATGTGGAAGAATATCTGTCAGGAAGTAAGTGGTGGCTTATCCTGTCATTGTTGTACCCTGCTGTAGGCCATGGCCTTGAAACAATAGGATGTAATGTAGATTACTGTAGTCAAAGTAACACCATGCCTTTAAATAGTTCCTGCTGTGCCTCTCAGAGAAGGAATAAAGAAACCCCTTATGCTCAGCTGACTAGGACCTCACTCAAGAAATAAACGTTTTTACACTCCCCTGAAATCCTATTTTAGGTCTGAGAATAGTGATGCTACAGTTTAAATAGCTAAAAAAAAGCTGCTTAAGTTTCTTTTCTTGGCATCTGCATTGTTAGTGCCCATTCCCTGTATCCTTTAGAAGTAATTTTGTTAGAATGCTGCAGCATTTACCTTTGTGCTGCTGGCTGATCAATACTACGCATAACACAACTAGTCAGTACTCATGGTATTTAAAAGGAAAAAAAAAGTAAGTTTGTTCTGGATTTTGCCAATTTTCTTATTGAATGACAGATTTCTTTTCTCTATCATGCTTCTGGAAAGAGGGCTTAGATTTGTATTTTTCAGAAGAAAAAAATGTGTCCAATGCTAGCTAAGAAAAATTTTTAGCCAAGGTTCTGCTTTATAGCACAGCAACTGCTTTGACATTTGTGGAATCTTGCTACTTTTCATTTTGTTCAAATTGTAATTATTTTAATTATTTCTGGAAATTTACAGAGTGATGTTGGATGTAGTTTTCAGGGTTTTGCATGGCAATTTTATGGCACATAGGTAAAAATCTGTAATAAAGATGAAAGTTTTCCCATAGCTATGCACGTCAGTCACAGTGCTACTCAGCTCCTGAGTGCTGGCCACAAGGAGTAAACATAGAGCTCCTCAAACTGTGTTTGTTCCCCAGGATGAACTGTAGCAATTTGAACACTGGCCTGAATTAAGCAGTTGTCAGCAACTCTCTACATAGCAGTGGCATCTGAGATAGCCAGAGATGACAGCAGCTGTCCCCTGAATGCTGGAAAAAAGAACCTGTTCTGTACCCACTAACACCAAACGTGCTAGTTGGTCCTAGATCCCTTTTGTAATCAAAGATACCAGGTTTGAATCAGCTGTTGAGAAAGCTATCCTAATCCATAGACTTGCAACACTAAATGAACTTTCATTAGGGGAACTAAAACATATTTTAGTCATCAGTTAAGTGTATTCGTGCTGCAGGAAAAATAAAACTGAGATTTAACTTTCAAACCCAGAAAAACATGTTCCCTCTTTTTCTTTTCTGTTGCCCAGAAAGGTGATATGCTTAATTCTGAAGAGCCATAAGCCAAATATCAGTTATTAAGAAATAAGAATAATTTTAAAAAAGAAACTAAACCACAAAACTAATGTTTATTCCTCTAAAATTTTCTTACATTTTCTTGTTTTTTTTTTCTCCTCCATGTAGTATGAATGGAGACATGGATATATATAGTACAAAGTACAAATAAATATTTTCATATATGAAAGAATTTAAAACATCTAAACCAACTTCAGTTTTTCAACTCTCATTTTGATATTTTTGTGCTTCAACTACATTTTGCTTCTGGAGTGGAAGTGGCAGGCATGGAAGAGAAAAAGAAAGCTTATCTCAAAAAAACCTTCTGTGGTATTAGTGTATTTGTCTTCTAACACAGCAACATCCAAGATAAGTGTTTATAATAGACTTGCAAAAGTACCTCTTAACTGTACAGGTCACAGCATACAACAACTTTCTTGGAGGAAATTCTTGAAAAGAGTGTTGACAGTCATTCCAGGTCCAGTAACAGATAGTTTTGAAGCATGAAAAAACAAAAGGGTTTCCTAGATTGAAACTTAATCTGTGTAAAATATTAGTGGGTCAGTGAACTTACCTTCTAAATAGACTTGGAAGTTTTCCCACATCCTCTCAGGCAGTTTGAAAAGATATTTATATTCAGAGTAGTGGTTTAAGCCAAAATGTCTGGAATAGGTAATGTGATTGGTAGCGTTAAAGGCAGTGACCTTTATCTGACTTTTTATTATTGTGGTCTGACACAGTTCCTTCTTTGGTAGAGGCTGTGTTTGAAAGGCTCTATAATTTAATGTGCCTAAAACTGGGGGTGAGCTGTAGAAAATGTAAAGTAAACAGCATTCAGATCTTTACTTTGCACATGATCACATGTTTGGAACCCTACAAATGTGCAACACACAATTGTATCTCCCCAAGAGGGACAAAAAATGGAATCTGCCCATTTTTTAACAAGGTACAACATCGGAGAGGGATAAAGCAGTAGGCTGGAATGGCGTAACCCAAGTGAGGCTATGAATAAATATACGGGGAGTTGTTTTTTTTTTAATCAGATCAACTGTATTGTTCCCCATTAGACAGCTGTCTTTGGTGGTTACTCAGGATTTATAAAGATGTCTGTCTATTGACATGAGTCTTGCTTAAGCTGCGCTTTTCATCACTAGAGCTATTAATGAAATGCTGGATGCTGATCACTCCAAGCAACACTGGCAGCTTCAAAATTTGATCGCTCAGAGCAAATGAAGAAAATCTAGAATTGTTTCCAAATGTTTGTTTTTTTCAGATTAAAACCTGAATTTTTAACTTGAGAAAGACATGTAGGCTTGAGAGAGACTGTGATACTGAATGTCTGGTTCTGGGAGAACAAAACGTAGATCCTAGCTCCAGTGATTCAAAACACCACTTTCACTTTAATTCAGTCTGACGGAAAAGTGTCATCACTGCTGAAGCTGTTGCCTCAACCACAAGGGTACATGTCCTTCTCTGGTTGTTGCCAGAACATTCCGGGTCTCTCCACTTTATTTATTTTTTTTGGTAAACAAAAGTGCTATTTGGCTGTGAAGTACTTCTGCTGATAGGAAATGTCACTTGTTGGAAACTGCTCTGTCTGCTGTTATGGCTGCAGAGTCAGTCATGTCATTTTTGAGAACGCCATGTAAAGGGCTTCTCACCAGCACTTGGTGATTTCACAGCTGGAAGCTGGCAAATGTATTGCGTATCTAACAGCTATCCCTTTTCTTTCATGCCTACAGTGTGAATTACAAAATTCAGTGAACCGCAGAACTGTCCAGTTGGCTGTCCAGCAAATTTGTCTTTAGGAACAATGTGGATACTTCATGCAACTGCACAAAATTTTGAACATTTTCTTATTTTCAATAGTGCAAATCATAGAAGTCCCATTGGTTTGGTGCCTGTTCAATCTCATTCAATTTTATTCAGCAAGAACTGCAAGGGCTTTTATTCCTTTACTTTTATGTCTGAAGTATATGTCAGTTTTCTGCATCTTAATCTTTTATGCCATTTTTGATTAGACACATTTCCCAAACTGCTGTAAGTGAAATCTTTTGGCTTAAATGACATGTACAGTCACTAAAGAAATAAGCATAAAACATAGGCTTAAAACACAGTGTCAAACTTTTTAATTGTGTGGCTTCGAGTTATATTGATTGACAGTATTACTGCTCTTATTTACAAGTCAACACAATGCAGAGAGGAGTCTGTCATGGAGAGAACAGATTAACCAGCAGTAAAGGCTGCATCAAGGCCAGCCTCTTTCTTTTACCACATGTAAAGCTTTTTTGAACTGTGATGAGGTGGCCTCCCAAATCTTGTGAGGGAAAGAAGAAATTATGGTGTATCCTAGCTCTCTGCTATGTATCCACACCTGAATGGGCTGATGGATCAGGGATAAAAGCCTCTGCTTGGCTGCAGGGGAAAGGAGCTCCAACTCTCTGGGATATAACTTTTTGAAGCTTCCAGACTCTCTACAAGGAATGCAAGTTATCCATAGAACTTCTAGGAAGAAGGCTGTCCACAGGGAAATAGCTGGACCAAAAGGAAGAAGGAAAATTGAGGCTGGCTGTCTCATCACTTGCCTTGAAGGGGAAGATAGAGGCCTGTCAGTGGGTGCTGGACTAAAAAGCAGAAGGGAAGGGGAACAGCCCTGTCTCTCAAGGGAGAAGGGACAGGGAAGGGGCAGGTGACCTTTTCTTTTAAATGACTGCATTTATTGCAAATGGCTGTTGCTGTGGCTGCTTCATACACTTTGAAAATATTAATTGACTTCAGAACAGACTGGAAAAAGCTGTGGTTTTCAATTGCAGAAAACTAAGAAGGAAAAAAAAACCCAACAAAACATATTTCACATTAGTTATTGCTATGTTGAATCTTATGGTAAAAGCTTATATGTCCCAAATAGCTCTGATGGGTGATACTGCAGTTTGTGAGCAAAGTGAATAGAGCTGGATTGTGATGGAGTCAATGTCTGTGCTGATGGCCCAGAAACTTCTCTTTGGCTGGCAGAGTCTCACCACAGCATAGTGGTGGAAAGAGAGTAACCACTTCATCTTCCTTATGGATATGCTGGCACATCGCCCTTGCAGGCTAAAAGCAGGAAAAAAATGAATTTATACACAGGGTTTGAGACTGTCCAGCTTTTTAAAATAAATCAGCCTGTGTTGCTGTTGCAGACCATGCACTCCATGCAGCTGGGGTGGAAATGCATCCTGATTGCCTGTGAAAAATGAAACTGCAGTGCCTGACCTTCATCTAAAGAAAGCATGCTCAGAAGTCCTTGCCCAGTGCTGTTTCCTGGCTAATTATTTTACATCTGTGTGTCAGGATGCAGAGTGTTAAGGTATCCTCAAAGCATCAGTTTGACTCCAGGAGCACTAGAGAAGGAGTTAAGCACATGGACAAGTTTTAAGAAAGCAGGAGATTTCTGTGTATAGTGCTGAGATTGACTGGTTGGAGGTTTGGAGTGTACTTGTCTGCCATATAGGCTGAGGCACTTTGAGACTCTCTACTTCTTTCAAAAAACCACAGGTAATGTGACAGTGGAGAGAACATGTAAATAGCTCCTTGATGAGACAGCCCTTGAATGGAGCAAACACTCTGGCAGTCTAGCCAACTTCTTTCTACAGCAGTTGCCTCTAATTGCTGGGAGAAAACAGGCTGTATTGAGGAAAGAAAAGTGGAAAAGAGCATCTTGAAATAGTAAAGGACACAGGGTGGGAAACAGAGGATGAGGCTTGTGAGGACAACGCTTTCCTAGCATGTGAAGATAATGCACAATACTGTTCATTGGAAAATTAACCAGGGAGAAAAACGCTTCTAATGGAATCATCAGTGTTATTTAAATGCTAGAAAATCCCCTCTTGTTATTCAGTTGGCATATAAAAACTATATTTGTTATGAGCACTGCCATATAGGTTTATGCTTTGAAAAACAATTCTTTTAATCAAGAGTTTAACCTGGTCAGCTTAACCAGAGCACTAAAATATACGGCTGTCACTGTATTTGGCAAGTAGTCTTCTGTTTTCATATAGGTATCAGCTGTGCTCTGTTCCTGTTGCTCTTTGGACAGGAAAATAGAGGTTTACTTTGCACTTTTTGTTATATCAATTTTATTCCACCAGATTAATACAGAGAAAATCTAAATTTACCCTGGTAGATATCATGTGAGGCTTGCACTCAAAAAGGATTGATAAGAACCACCTTGGAGCAGAGCAGATATTCCTGTCTTGCTTTATACTTTGCTGTGACCATGGAGTCTGCCAAAGCAACCGACACTTTTTCACTGCAGTCTTGTGTATGCAAGATTATTTCCACAGTATCTACTACACATCCATCCAGCCCTGACATATTTTGTTACCAATCCAGCCCCTGTAACTCTTGTAAACATGGTTCTTCTCCATATGAAGGATGAGTATGGGATGCGCTTGCATTCTTTAGTGCTCTTAATGGCTCTGACTCTGCTTTCACAGGTATGACTTTGCTCTGGGAACCTCACAGAGAGACTGAGCAAATTGTTATACCTTTGATAAATGTCTTACATGAATCTGAACAAATAATTCCAAAATCAAGGTACTGTTTTGGTCTATGTTCAGCAATAAAAAGTACACTGCAGGAATAAGAGCTTTGTAAGTCTCTGAGTGGGTGTATATACTCTAAACACAGGTATCTCCAGATGCTATCCTTGAAACTGAGTATATAGTTCCTTAGGTTTAAAGGCTTACTCTGGAAAAATCCTGGGGTCTTCTTTCTGTGAGCAGCTGAGGAAGGTCAAAGCAGTTGCCTGTCACAACGTATCTGACCAGCAATCTTGCAAGATGGTCTGACAGGGGCACTGTCATGTTTAGCACTCCCATCTCTGCTTACTGGAGCTTTCGTAACTATTCTGAGCCATTCAGTAGGTCATACTGGAAGAGAATAAAATCCCAAACTGATGCCTCTTGGAGTGAGAAGAGGAGATGGAAATCACTGATGAGCACAAATTGGTTATTTGATGGTCCTGTGCAAAAGCAAAACTGTTTTAGAACAGTTTCTTGCAGTGATTATTCACCGGTTTGTGCTTCTGGAACCTTTAACAAGTTCTTAGGCTGGATAAATCCTGGATGCTCTGGGCACCACCATGTGTATGAAGGAATACGATAAACACTGCTGCTGCTACTATACTACATAATGCAATAATGAATAAAGATGGCAATAAAGCCTGATGCATTTGTATCACACTATGCAAGTAAGATCAATTGATCACGTAAATAGTGCCTCACTCCTGAAATGCAGCCACCTCTAGGAAGAAACACCACAAGTGGTGTCATATTGCAGAGGAATTTGAGACAAGAAAGGTAAAAAACTAGCTACAACTGCCTCAGTGCATACATTTATACAGTTGTAATAAATTTATCCACTAGATTTTCTTGCTTAGAAAATTCAGGAGCATATCTGATTAAAAAAAAAGTCAAATCAGTGCATTATTATCCCTCTTTTCCCAATCAATACAATCACCCCAGCAGGGTGGCTTATTCAAAAGCACTCGTTGTATCTGCTTTGTGTGTAGAAAGACTCTTATCACCTCTCTGTGATTTTATAGTGGTGAGTATTTTTCTAATGCTGCTTCCATTTCAGGCACTGAGCCATGGATCAGGGTCACAGATGTGGCCAGAGAAAAACAAGCATAATCTGCTATGTGTTTGTGAAACTGAAAACTTTGAAAGCTATTGTGCTCAAGGCTTCCAGCAATAAATTGAGCCTTCCTAATAAATCACAGCCCTGTGCTTGCAAGCTGTGTGTAACAGATCCTTGCCTGTCGACTTTCCCTTTCACTGGGGTAACTCACTCCTGCTTTCCTGAAAACACCCCACTTACATCTCTCTCAATCTAAAGACTGTATTTCTCTTTCCTTTTCTGCTGTCAGTGGACCTCTCCTTCTTTGTTACCCTTCTTTCTTTCAGGGGCTCTGAGTTTGTCTTCTTGTGGCAGAGGTACGTAGGTCAAAAGCATCCACTAGCAGAGCAGAGTAAGAATACGTGTGTACTGTTACTTAAATACACATCCAGTCGTACTTCCAGAACCAGATTTTACATCCACCTACACTGTTACATTTCAAGCCTTGCTAAAATACTTTTTCCTAAATTCTTAGAAATTTTTGCATAGTCAGAGTCCAGACATAGTTAGTGCTTTAGTAAGAGTCTTAACTTTATGGTGTGGAGAGGCAGCTGCCTGTAGCTTGGTCCTATTAATGCCTAATGTGAATCAAAAAACTGCTTTTCATCTCACAGCTTAACTACGATTCTGTAAGCATTCCCATTCTTCCTTATCTTTTGCTCTGGCTGAGAGCAAATCACTGAAGAGCAAACTCAGTACCTTCCTGCATAGCTGCAGTGGTTGCCACAACTGTAATCAAGGTAGTTTGTAACCAGCTCAGTAGAAGTCTTGAGCAACCTGATCTGATCGCCTGAGGTCCCCTTTATCCCAGATGATCATCCCATGATCTTGTGATCCTATCCTATCGTTGTAGGATTTTATGTGTCTGCGCCAGCCGCTGTGGCTTTACCACTGCAATAGTCTCGGTCCACGGTAGAGGAACTTAAAGAAAAATAAGACATACAATATATATTTTTGGTGTAGATTAAATGCACTCTAAAGCCTACTCTGGGCTACTCAGGCTTTGCTAGTAGGGCCCCTAACTCTTGCAAGAGACTTGCAAGTCCTTGAAGAGAGGAGAGGAATCAGTTACTTGAGCTGCTATGATTTTTTTCCTTTCTATGTTTTGGGCCATCTCATTGGTTCTCCAAGCTTGAAGGCAGATCTATAAGAAGTCATTAGAGAACTACTAGTATCTGAGTGATATAGCCAGCGTGCTACCCCAAAATCAGCCTCAGTGAAATGGCAAACTGAAATTTGGTCGAGACTGTCTCGTATCTCAGTTTCCTAAGGAGCAATTTCCCTGTTACTCACTTAACCCATCAACAGTCTGAACTGTCATTAGTTGAATCCTAGGATGTTCTGAAGCACTGTGGTGCCAGGTCATTTGATGGTGGCCTAATCACGCTTTGCTAATTCCAACTCAAGAGTCAGGACTGCTCATAAATATTTTGTGTGTTTATCAGCAAGGCAAGTATTTTGCTTTCTTGCTTTTTCTGTGGCACACATTTTATAGTTGAATTCTGTTGAAAATTCCTTTTTTTTAATGTAATCAAATAGCTCAAAAATATTCTCTGTGGTCGCTTCTGAGCTATGATATCCTTACTGCTGCTGGAGTTATTTGAAAACAATGCATCACCATATTTCATTATTGAATTTGCCTGTGGCTGTCTCTAGGGTAACCTGAAAATAACAGCCACCTTACCTCTAGAGAGTGGCTTAGCCAACCTGAAATCTAAATCCATGCAAGTAAGATCAGATTGAGTATCATTCTAGTCATATCATTGATTGCTTTCTCTGGCAAAAACAATTCAACACCACAGGTATTGACTAACTAATTAGTGAGGGCAAAGAGATACAAGAAGTGATAAAAAAAGGATTTAAAAAATAATTCCATAAAGTATCTTTTTATATACACTCAACACTGAATGGGCATTTATCAATGGTTTTAAACATTGCTATTTCAAATGTTCGTGTTAATGAACATAGGGTTAAAATTAATTGTCAGTAGAGTAGCACTGCAGTTCTTCCTATGCAGTTCGTGGCCTGGACAAATCATCACTTTAAAACGTGCCTTTTCTATCAGAGTGGCAGCCAGATACCTTAACGATCACATGGAACTACACCAAGAATAATAATGACTATTTGTTTTTTTATTATGAATTTAGTATTGTTGAAATGTTTAGCTGACAAGTACGTTTCCAACTCCACATGCGGTGAAATCCTTTTTCATTAGCCTCTGCTTTGGGAGATCTATGCACTGTAATACCATCTATTAGAATCTATGTGCTGTATCATTGCACATTATGGATAAACTTACAGATTTTCACCTAATGTTTGGGGGGTCGTAAAGAAGGAATAGAAATACAGAAAATGCTATAATCTCTTTAGCTCCTTTATGCACTTCATTTACAAAAAATCGTAAAATGGATAGTAAAATATTTACTAGTACTTTGCAGTTCTCAAATGGCAAAAACTGAATTGTATAGTGTCTCACTTCTGCAGAAAGACAGCTTGGGCCCAAGAAGGCAGCCACTGAAAGAAATGGACTTTCTAACCTGTGTGCTGTGAGGACTAATACAAATCTCACACCCGTTTCTGCATCACTGGAATCGGGACTTTTGGTATTTACTGTAATTCCAGAGAAGTCAAACAAATGTGGGGGTTTTTTTGTGAACTCAGGTGAGAGACTAGGTGTATGTTTTGGTAGCTGCAAATGATCTAATTAAAGTGATATGAGAAAAAAGTAAACAGAAAGTTTCAGTGAAGCTGTTTGATTTTATATTGTGGCAGATAGTTAGTTCACCTGTAGATGCACACTTACTGCAGCTCACCTGAGGAATGGTAGCCTTTTAATTCTGTGTAAGTGTGTATCACAAACTAATGTTTTACTAGGAATGGCTTTGGTTCAGTAAAGCTCTTGAACTTTAGCAGAGCAACATATTTAAGTGGGGTGTGTATTTCAAGTTCCAAATCAGAAGCGTCTCCCAGCCTTGTAGTTCCACAAAAGGAAAGAATCTAATGGATTTTGGATCATATTATAATGTAACATGCTGGAAACATAACAGTACAGTCATCAGTCTGAAAAACGTTATTTCACAGACCTTTGAGTTTTCATCTTTCAGACCAGCCTTTTTCTAATTTCACCTCTACCTTACATGAACCAGTCTGTCCAGTCTGAGCTGTTTTCATTTCAGCTGGTTGAAAAGCAACTCCTGCTTTGATTGTACCATCCACAATAGCAATGCAGGGATAATCCTCTTTCCAGTGCAAATCATAATCTGAGCATAGTTAACTCATGCAATCTGTGTGGATTTTATGGATTTTTTCATCCATTTGATGACACTTGAAGATGACTCAATACAGATTTAAGCACATCCTATTGTTCTACTATTTTACAAATTGTTTTCTATATCTTTAGAAAATCTTTTCTATTGGTGTTTCAGAGAGCTTAAAAATTCTGTGCAGTTCATACTATCATATTTCACATGTATTATATATTGTCTATTATCTTTTTGCCACTAGGTAATATGTTCTTTAGGAAATGTAAATTTCCGTATACATCCTGACATTTCATACCTCTGATAATGGTCCATTATTCTCATTCTGGAATCCAACTTCTTACTCATAAAAGTGTAGAAATCCACAAATAGAAATGAAGTTGAAATGTAAATATACAACTTGATATTGCCTGCAGAATACAAAATATATAAAGGTTTTATTAATTTAATCTTTTATAAGATTGTATCTGGCAAACAAGTTTGTCTTTGTTCACTGAGGGAGAAAACCTTTCATTAGCTGCACCTCCTTCCCATTGTGTATTGGGCTAATTTTTGTACTAATTTTTGAATAGCCCTCACCAGTCTAGTTAACTTGAGCATTTAGACATTACAAATGAATGCATCCTTTTAAGAAAAGAGACGCAATATCCCTTTTTACCAATAGAGGGTTCTGTTCACCAAGGGGTTTCCCTGTCACACTGCCCTTTGTTAGCATTTCCATTTCCAGTGTTTCACCAATGGATCCCCAGGAATCCAGCTGTGACTCCCCAGCTGTTGGTGAGTGAGGTGGCAACTCTGTCCTGGTGGGAGAGATGAGGACCACGACATGGTGTGGCCACAGCATGATGGTCTGATTCTTTCTGACCAAGAAGTCACCTCTACTAGCCAAACAAATGTTGGAAAGGATGGAGAGTCCTAAATCCTGTTGTCTTTGTGGGAATTAGGCATCTAAATCAGGTGGGGACATACGGTTCAAAAGACACTCATGAACCTGCACAGCTAAACACTTGTTTTAAAAAACTACATCCACAGGGAGGACCATAAACATCTGAGACCAATCCAGTGTAAAGGAGATGCATTTTCTGTCCTTCATGTTCAGGCTGTGACAAGGTGCAAAGAAGGAAATCAAGTCTTACTGAGCCAAAGGAGAGGCAGTGAGAGGGATACTCACTTCAGAGAGTGGGGTTTGGTTCTAGTTCTGGCTCACCACACCAAGCACAAGACATACCTTTATCATTTAAGATCCAGGCCTCTCCTTACTTACTGCCAGTCAGAAACTGTAAAGTCATTGTTTCAGTGCAGCTTCTTTTGCTGAACATTGTTTTCAACTCCCCTGGACATGGTCAAGTTTCAATCACCTCTCTGGAATACATATATTTACTTACATCGAAAATCTCCTCTAACTTTCTCACATTGTCAATCTGGTTTGGGCTTTGCTGATAGCCACTTGAAGGTCAATTATAATTTTTACATATCATATATAATTATAAATAAATATTTGTCTGTAAGAAAATTACTAGTCTGTAAGACATGGATATGCAACTTCTTAAGTGTAATCAGTAAAGATTAACTTTTTTATTTTTTATTATTACTACTCTTGCAGTTCTGAAAGCATGCATGTGAGCTCGTAGAAACTCTGTAATTACAAATAATAAAACCATGTTGTAGTTGGCAACTGTGGAGTGGTCACAGTAGAGTTTGCAAAATAACTCACAAGAGTTTATTACTCTTTTATGAATTAGAAGTGGAAAGCAAAATGGGATGAAGAGATTTCATAGTACTTTGGCTAATTGATAGCAACTCTACTGAAATTCTTTGAGTTCATGGTATCATGCCAAATAAATATATATATCCACCTGTGCAAGCACAGATATCTTAAAACTGAGATGTTAACTGTGGTTCTTCAACTAAATCTTCTTCCACACACCTACTGTTTTAGATAAGAATTCAAGAAGAGCCTGAAGTAAGACTATGCATTGGTTGTAATTTGCCCATTGCCACAACAGGTTTTTCAGTCTTTGTTTTAATTCCACTGACTTAAGAAGATTTTCCATTGATTCCATTGGAGCTATAGTTTTTACCCATGTTTTGCTATATATGTTGAATATTACCAGATTTAGACAATGGACTTGGGCAGATGATTTACTTCAAAACGGTGTTTGAAGTTGTTTCAGTTTGCACTGAAGCACATGAAAAGTGCTCATAAGATCTGTTCTGCGATTTCAGCTCTGCACGGTGCGTTTTGGTTTGAGAGGTAGAAATGGACAACAGCAGGGGTGTGTGTGTGTGTGTGAAGGATGACACCTGTGTTGCTGCAGATATCTTGTCTGGCCTTCTCCCAAAGAGTGCGGCAGGAGCAATTAGCAAATGAAGAAAGCCAAAGCTCAGACTCTCCTGCTGCAATTGCCTGTTGGTGATTTGTCTGGGTCTTTCAGTTCCTCCATGTGTTCAGCAATGTCTAACATGGCAGAAACTCTGGCAAAAATGGGCATAGAAATATATCTACATCTAGATTTGTATTCATGGAAAAGAGAGATTAAGCTCAGGCAAATAGAAAAGTATATCCTTTTGGAAACAGGATCAGGGTTGCTTTGTGTTACACTCCCTATGGAAACAGGGTATTTACTTTTAAATTACTTTCCTATTATCAACCTGTTAAGATACCCAAAGTTTATGAGATAATATAGCAGGGGGGACAATTGCTTGAACTCCTGTTACAAAAGAAAACCAAATCGCTTATTTATCATTTATCTGCTTCTCTCAGCTGTCAATCTAATTTTCCTGCCTCCACTGATCATATTTTTGCTGTCTGTTCCTTAACAGATTTTGTTTTGATTGCTTCTGTTCAGATTCTGTCTGTCATCTCAGTGTCTAAGCCGACCATATGTTAGCTTGACCCACTACCAAAAAAACTTCAGTCTGAGTTCACTTGAGAAGTTACTCTTGTTATTATTTGAAGATTTATTAATTTGTCAATGGCATCTGGTTCTTTACCACCTGCCCTGAAATCTGCTCTTGTTTTTTCACTGCTGGGAAAAAAATAATAACAATTTCTGCCTTCAGATATATTCAGAAATAACAACTCTTCCAGCCTTTCTTACTACCATAAGGTGTATAATAACAAAACAGCATCTTTGTGCTACTAAAATGCTTTCGATCTGAGATACACAACAGGGAAATAGTACTATTGCCATTTTGTTGCTTCTGAAATTGAGGCACAGATGAACAGCCTGATTCAGCTAATGTTAGTCAAAAGGATGGCGGTAAAAGGAAGACTGCTTCCAAGCTTATCATCAATGTTGGATAAAGAATTAAACTTTCTCCTTAAACTCTGGGGTTCCAGAAGTCAATCAGAGAGAAAGCATAGCCAGTCTTTGAACCCTGCCCTCTCTGACATTCTCCCTGCTGTTAGTAGAACTCACTACCTGCTGTGCCTCTCCTGCAAAAGCAAGAGAAGAGATGCTGAGAAGGGTCTGGAGACCCCACCCCTGGCTATTTTGCCTCTCTGTACCCAACATTGGCCTTGAGTGGAGCAATGGACTGAGCCACTGCCTCCTGACTTTCCAGCTCATGGCATAATGACGGAATTATTCACTCTCACTGACTGACAGAGACAGCCAGGAATGAGTTGTAAACAGGGGGGTCCAACTTACTTTCTGCTGCTTTGGCAATGCTCCAAGCTTTGTAGTTTTAGTCATTCAGTGTTCTCTGAATAAATCCCTCAAAGCTTACATCTGAGCCTTGTCTTTGTGCATGAAAATGAGACCTCTACAGCTTGTGCCCAAAGCTGCTTTCTTTGTAATGAATGGTCCATCTTCCCTCTTTCATTCCTTGCTGAAACACTGCTAAATATTGTGGTGTATTGAGCTTAGCCCTTCAAAATGGAGTGATATATGAGAGTCATAAATGCTGGAAGATACCCATGGGAACACACTGAAGATACCCCTGGGAAAGCAGAAGGAGAATGCTGTGCTAGAAGCAGGTAGTTATTATTTGAATAATGCAGAGATGTAATTTGAAAATTCATTCTCACTGTAGTGTTGACCTGAACATGTCAGACTGTATATCTCTCTCTTGATCAGGGATCAATATTCATTCCTATATTTTTACTTGAATTAATAATTCCTACCTTTTCCCTTCAACTAGCCAAATGATAAGCAGTGCATTTGCTCAACAGTTGTGGTGTTTGTGCTATCTCTCCACTCGCTCAGAACTGTAACAGGATGTTTATCTACTGACGAAAAACCTGCCTCTCATTTACTCTGCAAAGCACTCTACTGCCTTCACAGTAACTGTAGCTGCAATTATCATTGTTGGCATCCAGAGATAGTGATTTTTCTATTTACACTTCATGCCTGGCCCTTGTGAAGTTTAATAAATGAAGTCAGCAGTTACATTATCATTTGATAGACTCATCACCCGATAGTAGCTGTTGAAATATGCAATAAATAAAGGACTTAGAGGGAAGGAAAGAGGTTAGAAAAAACAACATTATATGTTTTTTTCAAAGAGAATTGCATTTTTTCTTTTATTCTATGTGAAGAAATTTAATTACAGTTTTTGTTTTATTTGCTATTTACTTTCTTTTGTTGTTTTGTAAGAAGTCACTTTCAGGAATTCATTAGTGTAAGCGAAATTTAACTCAGGATGCAGGACACAAAGCAAAAAAACAATAATAGGAGTAGTGGCCGGGCATTTTGCTGAGATCTGCACTGGCAGTATTTGGGTAGGGCTTGTGGTCTGTTAATAGAGACACATCAATGCAAAACATGCCTCCAGCAGCCTCCACTAGCAGGGCTGTTGTGATGCTCCTTTGGTGGGCTTTAAAGCTAGCCTCTCCGCAGAGCTGGAAACAGCCCAGCCAAGATGAGATAGGAAAGATTCAGCCTTAACAGCAAACACAACCAGATCCTCTGTAGGCAACTACATCTTGGTAGTGGAGCAGTCCTTTCTGTTGTGAAATCCATGGCAAAAATCCGATTTCAGCACAATGCTGAAGGCAGCTGAATTTTACCAATTATACCAAGGATTTGCCTTAGTGGGTTTCCTCTTCGAGCCAGACAGCAAACACTATCATGACTAGCAGTGTTTGTCTGGTAATAAGTGCTGAGCATAAACTCAAATAGACTATTCACCACTAAGCAAATAGTAATACCCACCTACACACATGTATGTTTATCCTGGTACTCCTCTCATTACATTTTTCAAGTAGACAAGTGACAAAGTCATTGGAAGAGTTAGCTCTCTGGTTGTGTTACAGGTTCTCTGTAGTGAGAATTCAGAAAATACTAGTTCTAGTCACTGCAGAATCTGTTTTACTATGAGCCACTGGAATGGCCACTGCAAGCACCAAGTGGACACACGTATAGAAGGAGTACAATGTACAGGCACTGCTGTTATTAAAGCCACTAATACTGAGGAAGCATCTGAAATGGTTGTGCAGTTTAATTCTGAATAGTTTGTTTCTCAGAGCTGCTTGATCTTTACCCTCTGTAACATATATTCTGTATCCTGGAGATTCCTGCATTATTTGACAGGGTCTTTGCAAAGCTTTCATTTGGAGAGGAACATGGATGGATGTGTGCTCTTTCTCTCAGCCCCCCATGCCAAGCACAAGGAAAAGAGTTTATGTGTATGTGGATTTGGATTTAATGTTGTCCTGGTTTAGCCCCAGCTGGCAGCTAAGCACCACGCAGCCGCTCACTCACTCCTCCCCTTAATGAAATGGAAAGAAGGTGGAAAGGCTCGGAAAATAAACAAGCAATGGCATGCAAGGCATTGCCAAATCACCCAGAGTTTTGTGCAAATTGTGTGACCCATAAAACAAAAAAAGATTGGTTTGTGTAAGTTTAGATAGCCAGAACTCAAAATGCACTTTAATAATAATAATTTTAAAAATGAGCTAAGCCAAAATGTTCACAGCCTAACTTGAGTGAAATGTACTATACTTCCAGTTTCCCTAAAACAAATTGTTTTTTAAATACGCTTATTAAGGAATGTTCCCCACAAGGCATTCCCCAGTATTGGTTCTGCTGGTCTCAAAGGAGCTGGGAGCGGACACAAGCTGACAGGTGAAGGCAGAGAGCACATGAAAGGCTTCATCTCATGTGTTAAGCAGCGGGTGGATGTCTGTTCTGCTTCCTGCCCTGCTAGCAGCCGGGCTGCGTCACCAGCCATGCTATGCTGTGTCACAAAATGGTCAATGGCAGGACAAATGCAACTGGTATATATGGATGTATGCCTCTCTGGAGCCAAGATTAATGCCCTCACATGGTACAAAATATGCAGAATTTATTATTTTCAAATTCAGTCCTTTTTTTATTTCCCAATGGAAAAGCTGGACAGAGCAAATAATGCTTGAAAAGATCATAATTAAAATTAGATACCTTTTTTTACTACTTTGAAATCATGCTAAAATATCTTGTGATCACTAAATAACTACTAAACATGTTTCTCTGTAGAATGAAGTAGGTTGTGTATTTTATCAATGGGACCTGAGCTGTTAGGAAGAAGTAGTATATTTCAGAACAGTAGTCATACTGAATATTGTCAAAGTCACCAAAAGTCTACAAGAGCCTGTTGTTTTTCTTACATGAATCTCTTCTTTTTCTTCTGTGAGTTTTGGTTCAAGTCCATTATGAAACATTGTCTACTGACACCTCCTTGTTCCACAGAGAAATGGGCATGCTGATTAAACAGTCATTTTCTGCCTCTGAACTCAACTTATACATTATGGATGATCTGATTGAAAGTTTTAACATGAAATCCTAGTCACATTTATATCAATACTAAAGCTGCCGTTAAACTCAATAGGGTTAAAATTTCTATCTGGATCCTTCAGGGAATTTTGGATCAGATTAGAATGTTAAATCTAGTCCATTCCCAAAACAGACAGAAAAAAATTGAGAACACACACATGCCAGGAAATTCAAAGTTAACATAACTTTGATGCTTGACTCACCTTGGGAACCTTTATTTTTAGAAACAACCAAGATAAGGAGAAGATAGTGCCCGTTGAGCCTTAAAAGGTTTTGTCATTTTGCATTGCAAAGTTACTTAGATCTTAGGATTTATATTACCTGTGAATATCAGTTCCAGGTTTGCAATTCTAAACACTATAGAGCAAGAAAAGCTGCTGAAATATCGCCTGTCTTTATGGTGCTGAAACATGCAAGCATGATTCTAAGATGTCAAGAGCGACTCAAACAATACACCAAATCCTAATCAACAGAAGTCATCATAGTTATTTTTTATTGCTCTCTACATCAGCTTGTTTTCATAACACAGACATTTTACTTTACGCAGGAACAGATGTATTTGTGACTATTTGCACTGAAATATCCAAACATTACAGTAAAGCAGCAATTTACAGTTGGCTGACTGTGTCTCATCTTTAGTATACAATTAGTGAACAATGAAAAACTCATTATCTTCTTATTTCATTACAGCCAGGGAAGCAAACAATTAAGTTTGGTGGTTTAAAAAAGATACAAACAAACAAAAAGCATCTTGACTTCCCAGAAAGAACAAAATGCAAGTCTTTCCATCGACAGCACTTGAGTGAAATTCATCAAAGGGGTGTGCTCTTAAATAGAATTCCTCTTAAATGCTTTCTCTTAACCTTCGAGCCAAGATAGAGAATGATAGAGAATAAACTTATACATCCACCACCATCAAGGTACTTATTCATATATTATAGGGTAGTAACATATATAGGAATCTAAGCATCTCTGAACTGTTTTAAAATATTCTTTTCTTTTTTCCTTTCAGACTTGGTTCGTGTTTGACTTAAACCATGAAGCATGGGTCTTTGTTTCTGTCTCAGCATCTCTAACTGTTGCTGTTTCATTGACCAAATAAATGACCAAATGTTGCCTGAATCTTGAAAAACTCATGTATACAGAAGTTTTCATGATGCAGAAATGCATGAAGATAATTTTTAGCATGTTAGAGTAACCAAATTTTAACAATTTTGTAATATGCAATTTCCTATTTTTACTGGTTTTCCACTTATGTTACTAAAATAAAAGAAATAAAAGAACCAGCTCAGTGAAATCTGAGCATACCACCTATTAGCACATAGAAGTCTGTTCTATCTTTTCCCCTTATCTTTAGCTTTCCAGTAGTCATTTTGTCCATCAAACATCTGGGAATCTTCACTGCCAGTATCTAGATATTCATATTTTACTTGTGAGGTACAGCAACCGAGATGATTCCCAGAGTCAGAGGTCAACCTGCACCACTTCTTTATCAAATGACAGTATCTGTTCTTCATGCCTTCTCATATGTTATAGCTAGTGTAGCTTGAATTTAGAATCTGCATGTTAGACAAGGATTGATCAGGCCCATCAACACTGAATTTCACTAAGCTATCCACTCATATAGTTCAATGCTCTGGAATGTCTTCACTTCCCCCCACCCCTACCTTTCTTCTGCCTCATCTGAAAAAAAGGTTGATTAATTCATGGTTTTCCTAGAGTCCAGACTCTTCTGTAGTATACTAAACAATACATGGCCTAAAGTCCTGATTTGTTAAAGGTTGTTTGATCTCACTGGGGCTACTTACATGTTTAACATTGGACAGAGCCAAAGGGTTCAAAGCCGCTGTAGTTTGCAACATTGTGATAGATCTTTTCCTCTATGACTCAGGATGGTAGAGAAAATGACGTTCAAAAGCAGGATGAGTTGTCAGTTCACTTACTTCATGTTGATGTTCACAAAGAATCAAGAAGGCTGTAGGGATCTAACTTGCTTTTATGAATTCAGGCTTACTTCTCTCTTTCACACTTTATGTCATTCTTCAGTTATTGTTTCACCGCTTAATATTGACTGATCCTGCTCACTTCTTGCCCTTCAGCTTTCATGAACATTCTCTTTTAAAGCATTAATTCTATTATTTGGGGAGACTTTCTTGCTAGTATCTTCTTGTGCAAAAAGAGATGCAAGTAATTCCTTGGCCTCCTTCTCCCTTAATTGTCCCTTACTCTGGTAACATCAGTAGCATGTTAAATTTTGTAATGCCATTTCCATTTAATATTTGGTCTGACTAACTATGAAAAAAGTCTTAGTCTCAGTTAGGGATTATGAAGCGCTAGGAAGTTCTCAGGTGAAAGGAGATACAGAAAGGTAAAAGATGCTAATACCGAACCCCACAGTAAAAGTCACATCATTCTTCAGTGCATAAAATGAGCATGTCTAGGTGAAGAACTAAGTGAGAATTAATCTCAAGGTAAGCATCTAATTTCATCTACTTTTCCCATGATAATCAGAGGAGAGAACTAGCATTGGGAAGGTGAGTCCTGTGTGATCTGCAATGGATAAATCTTCTTCTGTCGGTGCCTGTTGATACTGAGGGAAGATAGATGACTTTGTCTGCTGTGGTTATTGACAGAGAATGGCTGATTAGTTTCAACTAGGTGCCTAATTTTAGCTAAAAACAGATTAATTGAGGTGAACCATTCCTTGGTGATGAAAGAACAAGTATAAATTTAGGATGATACACCATGATTCTTCCCAGTCTGGGAAAAAGCAGATTGTTGCAAAGAGTTTTTATTATTTTTATAGCAAAACACCTATATTAGGTTTACATGATACTGAGGAGAAGAGATTAGATTAACTCATGAAATCCCTTCCTTATCTCCTTATTCCATGCTTTTTTTCCCCTGAATGACAGAAAACCAACAGCAGTTGTTTTGAAGACAGATATAAACATCAGAGCAAAAGCTACTGAAAAGGACACAAATTAGAGCTGTTCAAAATCCCTGTCCCATGGGACTTGTTGATATTTTGACATATGTTTTATTCCCAAAATGTGATGAGAAAGGTTTAGATACCAGCAATTGTCATGGTAATATTTCTTCACAAATGCTGAAATGAAGAACAAATATTTCATCTTGAAATAGCTATACTTTCAACATTTCAAAACATCATTTGAAAGGTTTCATTTTAGTCTCAAGTTTTCACCTTTAACATACATATATTTGTGTGTGTATATATATCTTTGTGTGTATGTATATATGATGTTGACTTTTTCCTTTTGAGAAGAAAATAATGATTTCAAAAATTCCTGCATTTTTCCAGGAAACTTCTTTGGTCACTACATTTGGTCAGTCACAGTAATGGTACACAGCCCCATTCCTACTGGGAATCTGGACGGTCAAATTGGTCACCATGATAGAGAGCGAGCTGCCTAAGACAGAACTCTACCAGGAAACAGCTCACATTCAGTTGTGAAATCATTCTTTGTAGTGACTACATATCACCATCTTCCATTTTACTGACCTAGCAAGGGACAGGGAATAATCTAATCAATAGTACACATGAAAACTTGCTGAAAGAAATTGTCACGATAGCCAAAGAAATGCAAATAGGAATTTTATTCATACTGTGTTCTCCTAGCACTTTCATGGTGCTTTATATTAAAACAAAATGGCCCATTATTTAAAGGTAAAGATATGTGTATAATTATCTGTATGCTACACTCTGAAAATGTTTTTAAATCTTAAATACAATCCCATGTTTAAAAAACTTAGTGTAAACAAATAGCATTATTAAGGCAATAATGGTGTTTTAAACATCGTTTTAAACAAAGAAGTCTCTCAAGTGTTACCTAGGAGAGGAGGAAGTTTCACAGGTCTCTGTGCTAGTGTTAGGTACAAGTTAAGGCTAAAAGACCTTACACAGACACATACAGAGTTTATAAAATAGTGGCATCTTTCCTGAATTAATTCCTTGGCTGTGCTCTGAAACATAAGACCCATATTTTGTTTTACCAGCGGCCCAGTAGCTTTTTGAAATTGGCAAGAATATTGTCTCTAGTTTTCTGTTTGCAGCTCCTATCCAGAGCTAAATTCTGGTGTGAATTTATGCAAACCTGCCAAAGTAAAACTTTGAAAAAGCATTTAAGACATTAATAGAAGTTAAGGACCCACTTTCATAGTAAGTATTTTCAGGGTCTGAAATCATTGAGTCACTATTATGTATTAATTGCTTGAGGTTAAAGAACCCAGAAGGTACTTTTTAAGCTTCCTGGCTTTATGTCTGCCATGTTTATTTGGAGCCTGAGTATTTTAGCATATGCTGTTTCCGTGGTTCTGCTTAATACCTAGGACACCAATGGCCCCTATGGCTCAGGCTACTGGCTGCAATTGCAAAAGATGTCATTAAAAATACAGCAGGAAATCAATCTGGTGACTTTACATTGGTTCATAATGGACATTTTTGCCTCTAGCTGTGGATTACACTAGGATGTTTCTGGACAAAAGAACATCCTGTGAAACCCAAATTGTAACTGATCCAAGGCCCATGAATGGCAATAAAAAAATTCTTACTATTTTTATTGAGATTTCAGTCCACACCTCCATGCCTCAACCTTCACAACTACATTAACCTGGGATTTCTTTTCTTTAAGTTGCAAAAGAAAAATACTGTATGTCAAAACTAGTAATTTGAAACAAAGGCACATCAAAATTTTAGTATCATAAGTGAGTCTGACACAGTGATAAATGCATATTTATATTAATACAATGGGATGACGATTTATCTGATGCAAAGAATGTGTGATGGCACATTGTTAGTGCAATTTCCTGTCCCAGAAGCAAAATATTAACCTGCATCGTGACGATGTAAAGGAAGTACCACAAAGTAACAGCATGTATGCTTTTTCAGATATTTTTATTTCAGAGAAAATATATGTATGGAGTGGGAATGGACTCACTGGATACATGTGTCACCCCTTGCACCATTTGCACATCTAGCTCTTACTGGAAAACTAAGATGGTATAGGAGTAGTACACATCTCGTTGTTGTCAGACATAGCTGAACAGTTGTGCAGTGACTTTCAGTGACTCCAAGATTCAAAGCAGTCATTCAATACAACAAAAAGTGACAGCAGACATAATCACAGCATTGATCTAGCTCAAGTTTTGTTAGGGACTTCTGCCTAAGAAAATCTAGATGCTTTACAAATATTTGAACACCAATCAAGAGAGCATTACCAAAATAAATGGGCGTTGTCTTCCTTTATCATTCTGATCCTACAGAAAACTTGAATGATCAAAGCATAAAAAACAATCTCCAGTATTATTTCCCTGACATTGATTTGCTAAATGTTGAATAACAGCACACTAGACCTCTAATAAAAGTAATTTTGTTGCAAGAACTGTGCTTTTTTTTTTTTTTTTTTGAAGAACATGGAGACACTAAGCAAAAGTCCTTGAGTAACTTCTGGGAGCTCAGGAAAAAACCAGAGGCTTGTACATGTTTTCAAGGGCTGTGAAAGTCCTTCTGATATGACCAAGCAGTAGAGCTGGTAGCCACACTAAGGACTGGAGTCAAATCCAGATGCTGCCCATCCTGTCCTATTCTAGAGCAAATGGGCCGTGAGTGCTCTTCCAGCACTCACATGGATCCTATGCAATGTGTGTTTTTTCTTTTATCTACACCACTCACCCAAAGTAGTGTAGCATCTTACTTGCAGCCAAGCTTGAACAAACCAAGGACTTCAATTCAGACAATTCTTGTCACCCGTCTATAGTGAAGTCATCTGTGGCATAACCTGTGCTTTCTTAAAATCAAAGAAAATTTTTCTCAGATATATACGCAATATACCACAGAAAACCTCTTGGATTGGAGAGCAATAATGCAATTTGGCCCAAGGACGTTGAGTCTTAGTTTGTTTTGCTCAAAGAAAAATTACCCCTTAATAAGAACAATAACAAACAAAGCTATTCATAGATGTATCTACATGCACACTGTTTGAAATCAAATTGTGGGATTCTAGGTAGAAACCATTTTGTTCTGTAGACATTACATATGTACCAGAACATGTGTTTGATGTCTGGCAAAGTTCTAGCATGGAGGGCTATCACAGATTATCACATTTGCACCACTGCACAAAAATGAGGAATTTAAATTACAGTATATTGTTGATACAAACTCTCTTAGCTGTCAGCCTTGCAGATCAAAGCCTGTTCCACAACAGAGCACATGCTTCCCACAAACAGTGTTGATAAAATCCTTCCTATCCTACTAGGTTAACCATCTTAGGAGTAGAAGGACTTCTTTGCCTACAGAAGTGATTGTTCAGTCTGCATGGCTTGCCCCAGCATCAGCCTCTACACAGAAACAAGGGCTTAGTGTAATAGTTGTGCTGGGGCTTTGCTCTGAGGCTAGTGTTGAAAATCTCTGCTTTAGTATTGCTACGTTTAGATTTGGTATGAGAACAAAACAAAACAAAACAAAAAGATTGTAGAAAAATGTTATAAGGTATCTTAGCTAACACCACAGATTAAAAAAGACTAGCCACAAAAATGAATTTCTTTCTATTTCTGAATGTATAAAAATAGTCTCTCCAAAATACCATATGTAGGCATGCCAAGGATATTTGCATATTTAAGAAATAGATGTGTGCCTTTGGTTATGTTTATATATAAGCACAGAATTCCAGTTTTGATTTTATATTTTTTACTATTTTTTTCTCCTGGTTTTAACTTTCTAAACATTCTTTTTCTCACCAAAATAAAAAGATAAGTGAACTGAAAGAGATAGATCAACACACAGTAGTAACAAGAATTATATTTTTCTTTATTTTGTAACACAGATTTTGGTTTTGTCTGTAGCACTTTAGCTTTCATGGGTAAGTAGGTATTGCTAATCATCACTGCAGTCTAAATTGTGGCCTGTGAGTGCAAGCAAAGCTGGAGAAATAATAAGAAACCCACAATCCAGCACCAAGCAAACAAGGACTATGGATGTAATTCTCTTACCAATCAAAAGTGCAACTGTGCAAGCACATATACAGAGAAACACTGCCACTTTCTTAGCTATAAATCCAGGGTTTCTATGATACAATCCTTATCTGTAACAATAGTCATTTCCTTTTCCTATGTATACTGGCTATTGCAGATTATCCTGCCCTGGGTTACTGATAGAGGTGGATGAACTGGTTCAGATGAAATTAGAACTGACCTAAATTTTCACCACAGGCCTGAAATGCATTATTATCCATGGCTGAAAAACTTCTCATATTTTCTCTCTTTTTCTGTATTTCCAAGTGGTTCAGAAAAAAAAGCAGCAAACACTGAAAACCTCAGAAGGAAACAAGCTAACAAAAAATGCCAGATTTGCAAGATTTCACAGGTTTAATCTGAATAGATGTTCACAAAAACATTCAGAATAAAGTTCACCTATCTCTGTTTGGAGGGATAAAATTCTTTTGAAATGGATAAATTTCAAACATTTCTTCCAAACATTTAAAACTTTATCAGTTGGTTTTGCAGTAGATGATGAGTTTTGGGTTAGGTGTTTTTGCACATCCACAGACTGATTCTACAAGTGAAAAGAGTGAGCATCCAGCTGTTCCAATCTAGGATCTGAAAGCAATAGTTTGCAAAAATGCTTATTGTCAGCTGTGATGCACTTATTTTTAGAAACAAACATTGCTACCAAAGGTTGTTCTCATTCCCAACATTCCCCTGCCTGAGGGGATGCTCGCTCCACATTCCCAAGGTATCTTTGCAGCTCATATTTGCTTTAGATCTAATTTAGCAAGTGCAGGTAGCAACAAAAAATGAAAGAACTGAACACAGTCTGAAAGTCAGCACTGGGATTCTGGGTACTTTCTTGGCTTGCTACTACACCACAGCCTGTGCCGCTGTATTGTCATAGCTACTGCGACAAACTAAACGATGGAAACTTATGTCTCCTGTAATTGCAATGCTGAACTGCAGCATAGGTAAACACCTACTTCTCTCCCTCCCTGGCAGAGCCTATGAGTGATGGCGTTCCTCCATTTCAATAAGAACCAGAGATTTAGGGTGGTGAATGGACTGAATAGCCAAGAAATGTACCCAAAATCTATTATCCCATAATCTTTTGACCCACCAATGTGAGCCACAAAGCATCAGAATATCTAACCAGTGGCTGAAATGTGAAAAGCTGCAGTTTCTTCCTGAATGACTTGCTGTGAAGGACAGATCACATCATGGCTTTTCTCTCTAGCTGTGATTTTAAAAGATGGTTTCTGAAAGTCAAGCAAGGAGCCGTGATCTTGCCTAAGAAGGATGTGAAGTAGAGATTGGTTTCGAGTTGCTGTCCCTGCTAATAGCTGCAGGGAGCATCAGCAAGAGAAGAGCTTGAGAGGGCAGGGGAATTTCACATTTGTTCTGCTTCCTCCTGTTTTCTCTCCTCTTCTATGAAGTGGGTATCCTTCCCTGAACTTGGTGCTTTGAAGCTTATTTTGGACACTGCTCTGCTTTTAATAGGAAGAGCTGAGAGCCCATTACTGTCAGGAAGGGTTTCCTCCCACACACTATTAGCAAATGTTGCTTCCTGTCTTTCCACTTTAAAAGGGTGCACACTGTGACCACGGAGCTCATGTTCAGCACTTATACCCTGGTACTGCTAAAAACTCTGTGAGGCACCACTGGATATAGAGAGATCTCACTGTCACATTTCTCCCTTCGTGTTCCCAGGCCAAAATGATCAAGCAAGTCAGGACCCAAACCTAATTCCTGGCTCTTCTTGCTTATGCTTCATGGCTCTGTATTGTTAATATAGCCTGTAACATTTCAAAAGCATTACTTAGCTCCTGATTGTGTCTCATTCCTGGGGCAGAGCTACAACACATGTGGTTAGTTAGGACCTGAAAGCACTACTCTAATTAGCACTCCAGCTAGGCAGAATGGTGCTTTCATGGGGTGGAGGGAGTCAGATGGCTTTTGTGGGAAGAGATGCGATGTGTTCTTCCAGACACAAAAGTTTGTATTAAGGTCCTTTTAAAATGAAGTGTCTCCCTCCTTCCAGATTCCTCCCTCTTTTCATGCACTGCCAGGTGCTCTTCTGTGCTTCAGTGCTGAGTCACGCAGGCTCTGCCTGCTCCAGAGCGCCAAGTGACACCATCTGACAAAATGACACATCACAGTTGAACTGAAGATGTCTCTATTTTTTTTCTGAGAAACAAAAGAGAAATGGGACTTTTATGGCTCAGTCTGGTATTTATAACTCTAACTTGCCATTGACTCCTAAGAAATGGAAATGCTTGCCACTAAAACTCTGCCTTTTTTGAGGTGTTACTGGAAATGTGAGCATAGCTGCAATGGAAAGGAAGGATGTTTTCTCGGTTAGTCACTGGCTTGGGTAATCTGCATTGTGCTGTTGTCTGGAGTCAAGTCCCTTAAGTTACCCTGGGCAGGTCATTCAGCCTTTCAGTGAGTCTGTGAAATGGCTTCCCAAATATGTGCGCTTTTTTTATCCTGTTTTGGCTATTTAGCCTGACAGCTCCTCAATGGGAAGCCGGGCTATGGCTTAATGTTAGCACAGCACCTGGCCCAGCTGAACTTTATTTCTTGCTTCTAGCTGGTACTGCAGTATAAGGCAATAATTATGTGCCCATGCAAAAGCTGTATTAAAATGATGGCTTAAAAACTGAGGATTTAAAGTAGTCCTTAAGGATTTAATGTATGCCCCTTTGTAGAAATGCATTAAGATGCTGCCTTTAGAGTATCTTTTATTCCTTGAAGTCTGCTGTTTTCTTTCACACGGAGAATGAAATGAGCTTAGAGAATGACCCAACTGATCAATATTTTTTCCAGCCATTGAATCAGTGGATGTTGATTTTGTCTTTTATTTTCTTTTTTTTCTCCCTGCAGCCTACCTAGAGCTTGCAAAGAATGAATGATCGATCTCTTCATACAATTATGAAGTTCTAGGGAAATCTTCAGCAAAACATTAAATTCCTCCAAAACCATGAATTAAATAATGTAAGCATTATACTCCTTAGTATCAACAGAGGGAGCAAAACCAATTTTCCATACAAGAGAGAGAGCTTATGGCATGATGAGACTAACATAGCAAGTCCTTCTGCAGTAGGGCAATGAGGTATGAACAGATCTTCTTTTGTGTGATACAGAAGCTGGATGCACAACAATTTATGGATATTAAATATCCCGCTTTGGAGTATGAAACCTATGGGGGTTTTCCTTTAGCTATGGTGTGGTTTCTTATGAGCTTTCACATTCTGGTTTACAGGTCACTTGTACTCTAACAGGTTTTATTTTGCATCTTCTTACTCTCAACTTTGAGAAACACAGGAAGACATTAAATTAAACGATATGCAGCAATGTCTCCTTATATCCCTGCTTTGATGAAGGGTTAGTAGATATTACCACTGATTTCCAGAATCTCCCGTTTGAATTGGATTTTTTTTTTCTTTAAGGCATAGTATCAGTCTTCCCACAAACTTACTTGGATTGCAGTTACCCTCATTTGACACTTTGCAGATTTTTGACCTCATAACAATTTTGCTTTTTTTTTGGTTTAGTTTCTTTTTGTTTTTTAATGAAGATTGAAAATAATTACCAAAGTGACAGTTGGAACTATTTCCTTCTCCTCATTTGATTGCTCTCTTTGATCCTTTCTTCAAGGTATTGCACATTGGAGCCTTTAAAAATCAAAATATTCAGAACTGGCTTTGAAAAGCATTGTTAATATATATTTGCAAGTATTCACACTTCTTTCTGCCTTCTAACTTTATGCAATACTTATTGCGTACAATGTATCCCTCAATCCAGGTCATAAATCAAGGGATTATTCTACCCCTAACAGCCAAAGCTATTTATTGTTTTCCTAAAAGATAAATGAGGAAATAAATAAACTTAAAATGCAGTCAAATTCCCCTTGGGAGGGAATCCAAAACGATTTAAAAATGAGGAAGGAGGAAAGTCTGTGAACCTGCATACAACTTCTAAATATCATCACTGAAGAGCCTGAAACTTTTAAAAGAATAAAACAAACACAGATGGATGAACAGCCTGGGATCCAGTCAGAGGGAGATGTGATTTCAGAAGCCAGTGTGGAAAAGATGAGATGGGAGATGTGAAAGTGAGATTAAAAAGCTGGTTTTGAGGGCAGGAGATGTGGAGGAGATAGTCATCTCCTCCACAGCACTGAGTGACCAGGAACAATGGAAGTGAGCAGATGAGAGAAAAAGAAAAGGCTCAGCAGGTTGGTAAAGTCAGAGCAGGAGCATTGTGCATAGGAGAGCAGTTCACATACTGTGCCTTGAAATGCTCTGGGTTGTGTGTGATACTGGGGAGATGCTGACCCAAAACCTGTGTAAAGTGCTTGTTGGACTTGGAGCTAACAGGACGCAGAGAAGCAGTACGTCTGCTATTCTACCACGGACATTTTGTGCAACCTTGTCAGACATACCATGAAACCTGCACTGTACAGCCAGCTCTTAGAGACCATATTTAGATGAATTGATCATTTGTTATGAACACGCACAGTGTTCAATCTCACACTTGCTTGTTTAGCTCAGCAGTGTCCTCTCTAATTCTGAATGGTGTTCAGCTCAGTAAACTTCCATCATTTATCTAAGTTATAATCTCTGTTACAGGTCTTTTCTGTATAAAAGCTATCAAGCACTTGTGACTTTACAGGACAAATCAGATACCATTTGCCTAACTTTCCATTGAATAACTAAAGGTTTGATCCCCTTTCATTTTGATTCCTATCAATGTCACCTCCTCTTTGTCTACCAGTACTCTTTTCTGTAATAAGCTAGCCAGATCTTCACAATGCAGCCTTGATATGATATTTGTTTCTAACACAGAAGCAGAATAATTTCAACTGATTCTTTTTGGTCCTAAATTCTTTTGTATCTCTTAACACATCCAGCAATTATTTTCTTTTTTTATTTATAATATTTTAATTTCCCCTAAAGGGTTTAGACTTTTTTTTTTTCTCATTCCTAATACATAAAGATTAGATTCCTAAGATAAAAAAGAAAAAAAAAAAATAACACATTTCATAAACACTGACATCAAACTGCTTACAGAAATGCCTTTCAGATCAGTTTCTGTTCAGCTTCTGGACCTGCAAGCTCAGGTAACTTCCCAATAGAGATAGCAAATACATCCCTCCAAGGTGCCATCCTACTAAGCTAAGACTTCAGTCCTCACATGAGAGCTACATGGCTCCCACTGCCCATGCATTCCATATGGCAGAGTTTTTCTATGCAGAAGCATCCTTACAATTTTCATGTCAAAAACCTTAGCATAATCTAGCATGATTGGAAAATATTAACTGTGGATGTTTACAACCCTTGACCTCACTGAAAATGACATGGCTTTTCCCACTGATTTCCCTTGCAACCTTGCCTCACAGCCATGGCTGAAAGTGTGCAGGAATGGGAGAGCAGAAAGGGGATGTGCAGAAGTGTCCTCCTGTTTAAATTGTTGCTAACAGCCTATGTCTGTGGTATGTTCTTGAGAATCTTTAATATGAAATAACAGTTTACCACTTTTAAAATCTGTTCTAAGCAAGATCAGTTTCAGTAGGGATTGAATTCTGGCTTTAACACCATCAACAGTAGGAACAAGCATAATACTACAGCAATAATAAGCTGGCAACAAACATTGGGCACATTTCAGTCACTTGAATCAATGCTTTTCTCCTCCTTCTCTTCCCTGTTTCCCCTTTCCTACCTGACTATGCATATATAATAATCAGCATGTTCCCACCATTTTTAATAATCTTAGTGAGTAGAAGTCTTGAACATTTATAATAATCTTCTCCTTCCACTGGATTGGTTATTTGACTCCTTGCATGTGCCTCTTCTTTACAGTTGATTACTCTCTTCACTACATCGGTCATCCATTTGCTTCTTTCCCCCCCACTCTAAACATATTTATTGCTAGGTAGCTCACAGCCCTTTGGGTATATATTAATTTACCTAGGAACACTTTCCATTTCTCCTCTGTGTCCTTTACCTCTCTTGCCACATTCCATTGATTTCAGTGAACATTTCTTGCATGTCTACACAAATTATCTCTGCTGAAATTCAGTGTCTTTATTTATTGTTATTTTTTACTCTTTTTATGGCCCCTATTACTTACACCATACATTCTGCTCCTTTCATCTATCATCAGTTTGTGTTAGAGTAAGCTAATCATGAATTGCCTCCCTCTTACAATTCTTTTTGATCATTTACACACTGCAGTGTGTATGGAAAAAACTCTGAGAAGCTGCCTACCAACTACTGGCTCTCTATATAGTAGTAGGATTGGTTTGAAAAATCTTTATTTTTTTTAAGGGGAAGTAGTTTTGTTAGAAAATTATGATGTGTTTTCAGAATGCACATACTTCATTTAGGAAGTTTGTGTTTTCGCTGAGAAAACTGAAATCCTTTTGGGATAGTTTACACAAAAAATGTGCTATGGGAAATGTAAAAAAATTATCTCAACATTGTAGGAAAAATAAATCCATTTTCTGACCAATTCACTCTCCTCAAACATAAATTGCCTTTTGCTTCACCAAAACATCCTTATTGAGAATGTTTTTAGTGATATTTTCAGCTTTTCAGGTAACAGAAAAATAATTACCAGGGAAGATCCTGACCTGGTGTGAATCTGTTCTGTTAAATAAATGGAGTATTTTGATCAGAGAAGGGTCTGGCTTGTGGTAATCCTAACTGTGAATCTTACCATTTTAGGCTAGAATGATTTTGATATTCTGTCTCATGTGATATAAATGTAACTATTTGCTGCAGGGTAGGAAGGAAAAGAATTAGCTATGATGGCTGAAGATGAAACTCTTAACTGAAGCTTTCAGTATGTTTGTGAAGCTCCACATATTATTGGAATTGTTTCCTCAAATCTAGATGAACTGTCAGGTGATAAGAAAAATTACTCTGTCGTGGATTCTGTTACCCAGCTTGGTCTCTGGCTATTGACAAGCAGCAGATAATTTATCACCAGCAAAGATTGGTGAGATGTGATGTTTCTAATAACCTCGACTGATTTCATGCTCATGGGGTTTTACATTATGTGGTGGTTTAGCTCCCTGCCACTGACTAAAATGCTGTTACTCTGTGCCTATCATTTTGGATCATAGCTCTGGACTTGCGTTATATATGCCAGAAGTTGTTTTTTTTCTTTGTTTTACCCAGTGTTATTGTAACATTGCAGGCCCACAGGAAGGCAGAGCCCTGCTGTGGGCACATGGTGAGGGAGGTAGTTCTTGATTCAAAGGGTGAAGAGAAGCACACAAATCCAAAGCAACATAACAGCAACTTCACGTGGGTAGAAAGAGGTAACGCTCTTTCCTGTCTTCTTGAATAAATTAGTCACCTCATTCATGCTTCTCTGATGCCCCTTTCCAGATTGTTGTTGTTTCTTCCACTGCTTATCCACAAGAACATCTTGGTTGCATTTTCTCTGCCTCCTAGCTACAGAGAGAGTTGCTTACTTTAGTTGTAATTTTTGTCTGCCAGTTTTTGTGTAGATTCTCACTGCAGCTGTATTTTTCTTCTCTCTTGCTCTTCGCTTGTGCATGGGCTCTCCTAAGGATACTATATATTCATTATGAGGTAGAGTAACCCGGACTGTAACTCTCAATTCTCCAAAGCCCAAATGTATGACTCAGGCTTCTGAAATAAGTGAGAGAGACCTAGGGCAAGGTACATAGCAAAAATAGCAGTGGGAATGATATGAGATTATTAGATACATATATTTTTTTAATTAGAGATGGTCCCAAACCAAATCAGTCATTCCCAATGCACTGAAGTGTTGGGCAAGTTTGAGATGAGATCTGAGTATGAACTTTGCAGTTCAGCCTCACCTCTAATTTTAATATTTATACAGTTTTCTATAACCTCCCCTCTGAAGGTCAAAACTGATAGCCAGTTATCTAAGCAGTGTAGGTTTTTACAGCCAGCTTTCGTGGAGCACCAAGCAGCTATATGGTAAAAATGATCGCTATGTTCTATGTAGCTTACCAAAGCAATGAGAGTTTTTAATATGACCCTCTTATTGGGCTAGACAGTAACACTATGAGATGCCCTGATGAAGAGGTAGCACCAACTGCCCCTGGAGTGCCAGGAATCAGCACATCGAGTTGTGACTTAGCAATAGTCATAATGAAACTTTTATTTTCTTGCTTGTTCTGCCTGTGCTAGCAGTGAGAAAGTGGAGTCATATGATGGGGGAAAAAGAATATCTGCTCAATATGAAATGTAAATAAGAAGCATAGAAGTGTCATCTGGCTTTAGGCTATTCAGGCCAAAATAGATATCTGGGTGGAATATTGTGTCCCTTCATTGTCCTCAGTTACAAAGATGGAATACAGCATCTGGAATAGCTAGAAGGGGTGCACTGCTTTCAGCCAACCAGGCCGCAATAAAAAATGGATCAAGTAGCAGTGCTCATTTCTGCTATACTTTCACCATGCCATCATATCAATCAGTCCCTGCCAAGGCGGCCTGTCTTCAGTTACTCATTTCTTGAGCACATTAGCATGTATCCAGGCTCTGTTGCAATGTGTAAAATGGAAAGACTTTCTAGGAACTGATATGCAGATGTGTTGTTTGTCCTTCTGCAGCTGTCTGTACTTAGGGACAACTAGAGGAGGCCTGTGCTCTGGAAGTCAGAAAGGTGTTATGGGACTGTACTTGATGATCTGAGAGGTCTTTTCCAACCTTAAAGATTCTATGATTCTATGATTGTTCACCCAAAATTGCTACAGGCAGGATTCTTTCTCTTGAAAGTTTGAAGCATGACATTAAGTTTGAAAAAGGAAGGAGTGTGGTGGGAAAGCAAACTTCATTCCCAGAAGCTTGGCTGAATTGATTTGATTAGGAGATACTGCTTACAGGCTTTGGTGGCTTGTAGGTGACCTGAAACTTGACTCAGGTAATCAATTGAGACCTGGCTGTGGCCTCTGCTGCTTCTTTTATTTGTATGTGGTGAACTTGCATCCCTTTTTGTTAGAAGCTGTTGAGAAGATGAACCCGCTGAAGATTTTGAGGTATTCAGTTTTCCTATCCATAAATGTAACAGAAACGCTTTCAAAAGACACTCTAACCTTCTCTATGACCTTCTATCCAGATTTTCAAATTACTTCACAAGTATCAGTGTTATGCAGCTGCCATGAAATCGTGATATTCTTTATTTAGTTAAAACTCCTTTTGCAGGGTGAGGGCTTCAGAACATGGACCATTAATTTTACATAATATGTCTGGCATTTTATGGCTTGGTGATGGGATTTCAGTTTGTTTTCACTTTCCATGTACACGTGTATTTGTATTTGTGAAGTATTTGTATGTTAACTACTATGTATTTGTGCACACATACTGAAGTGTATTTGTGCACACACACTTAAGTGTGTGTGTGAGCATCCATGTGCACACAGTCTCATAGCAGCTCCAGAAGGAGAATGTGTTCAGCAGATTAAACAAAATGTGGTACTTCAAGTAACATTTCTCCACTTCATTTAATCTCAATATTTCACTGAAATCCTGTTTTTAAAATACCCTATCTCCTTTGCTTGTACTTCTTAATTTCCCTCTCCACCTAATACTGGCTTTATAAACTGTAAGAATGCTTTAATATGTCCACCTTGTCTGTAGTTTATAGCAGAGACTGCTATTTGTTCTGTGTTATTTAAGGACTCTGAGGTCCGTGCGGCAGGAGAGAATGCAGTTCTCCTAAGAAGTGCATGCTGGTGTCAGCTGAAATCACCACTATTTTAGAAAGAGAATGAATAGAAGACAAATGTGGTAGAACTAATAGGTAGAACTGAGAAGTCATTTTTCCCATAACCTGTTTAGTGGGTAAGGAGGTTCTTGACAGAAGAAGTGCTACCAGATGAGGACTTCATTCTGAAGCTTTTTCAGTGGAGTATTGTAATGGTTCTGCTAATTGAAGTTCAGTGGGATGAGAACTGTTGGACTAAGTATAACATTTTGCCTGCAATTTAGAAATAGAAAAAGTTTTAAAAGTTTGGGTTCACTGTTATATTAATTTTTTTAGCTTGCTGCAAGTAAATATTCCTATTACCCTCTCTTTGTATATAACGTGCGTGAGCACATATGTGTGCATACCGCTTATTGGGATTTTATCTACTGCATAGGTCAGCCAAATCATATGTATATAAAGTCTAGCTAGGGTTATGAACCTGGCCCTTTGATTTAAACACCTAATCCAACATTGAAAGTAAATGAGATAGCTGCAATACCATACATCTATAACTCACAGGACTTCAGGGGCTTTTTCATTCAAAGGAATGTAAGTTTACTATACACAATCACACCAGCAACATCAACAAAAGAATGGAAGACATACTAATGATGATTTGATATCAATAAAAAAGGTTTGATTGCCATGTTGCAGTTTTGTAGGTAACACAGGAGAATGAGAATGCATTTGTTGATATTAAAAGGGTGAAAACAAGCTTCTAGTGTATTCCTTTTTTTTTTTTTGTAGAAAATAATTGCAAAAAGCTCGAAGTAAGAATTCTTGAGCAAGCTCTGAGATGAAGTGAGATTTCACTTACAGTGATGCAGTCCAGAAATTACTCCCTTACAATCAGTGCATTTGCACCACTGTCATACCAGTGCAAGAAACAGATGACTCCTGTAGCTGTAAAAAAAACAATTCTGAACAGATATGTGCAACGAATCCAGCCAAACATGCAACAAGTGATTACCTTTTTAACAGTCTGAGTGAGGTGACAATATCTTAGCATCCCTATACTCAAACCTTGATATTCTCACCCATGGTTTGTTCAAGAATTTTTCCCAAATGAAAATAGATTGAAGGATTAAACATTCAAGTCACAACAATTCAATCAGAATCATTTATTTATGAGTCATTTTGCAAAATACTCAGTGTATATTTTCCCATCTCTTTCCTTGCATGCACTTTGAGCCTTCTGGTATTGTAAACACTGCATGCATTATCATTTAGTGCAGAGGAATTTGCAGTGGCTTAATAAGGAAATTGGGAGTGTCTTCATTCTACCTCTCTAAAAAAGCTACACAATATTTAAAATGCTTGTTAATTATAAGTGAAGTAAATCATAAGTTGACATGTGTATACAGTGAGAATGTGTGGGCATTCCAGAATGTCTGAATTTATCTAGACTATCCTCTTGGGGTATGTTTTAAGTTTATTGCAAAGAATATCCATATTAGGCCTCTCCAACCATCATCTGTCTTTTTGCCTGTCAAAACTCTCTCCTGATTGTCTGCCAGTCTTTCCCTTGATGTCCTTGGGCTACAGGAACAAATAATGGTACAAAAAAACCTTTCTGTGATGCCTGAGCTAGTTCTACCCTCTCCACGCCAAAGTCTAGCAGGCACCATAAATCCTTCAGGGTAAGCATTCCTGTTCTGCCTGCTCTGTGGATCACCTGCTTGCTGTGGATGATGAGTGGGTTCTCTCCACCACTCTGTCATTTGATTTACTTCCGTTGCAACCACATTCACATCCTTAGTTCCTGATGTGTTGTAAACTTAAAAAGTCAGATTTGGGCCTGACCTTGAACCTCTCATCTCAGTCAGTTACAAGTCTACCCCTCATCACTCAGTTCTGGATCAGAACCAACCTTCAGAAACAGGGAAGAGAAGAGCTTGTCTCCCAGGAATGGGTTTATGGGCATATCCTTGGAAAGCAGTGCTAACAGGAGTAGTTTCTGACCTCAACTACCCTGTCTTCCTGTTCCTGCATCTCCTCTTTAGCTGTGCCACAGCAACTTTATATGGGACCAGGCAGAAAAGTGAATCATGGAATTGACCCAAGATAAAACTAAGCCAAAAAAAAAAAAAAAGGTGGGAAGAGTATTTTTAACATGGATAAGTCTCTTAGATTGGTTCCAAGCCAGCCTCAGAAAACATCTATATAGTATGTATATAACAGCATAAAGAATGGGTGGTGCAAGGGTGAGAATAAATGTGCGTAAAGTTGGAGAGGAGGCGGCACAGGATGAGTGTGAAATGCTCTTATGAAAAATGCCCTTGGAATCATGACTGTACTTAAAAGGAAATAAAATACAGCCCTCTGCAAATGCTGTTATAAAGGTGTCACGAAAAATGCAAAGAAAGGAGGAAACCAAATGAGGAGAAGAAATCCTTGGGAAGTACACAGCAAAACACTTGAACTTCCACAAAGCTCAAGCTCCAGCTTTGTGCCTCTGTTTTATTAAAGACTGTAGCCAGTCCTGGATTTCCTGTATCGCTAAGACATATCCAGTAACTGACTGTGTGGTAGGCTGTAAGCAAATGCATTATTGCAACAGCAGTTGAAGCTGGGATTCAGCAAAATATTCAAAGATATATTTTTTGGTACTACACTAAAGTAGAATGGAATCAAATGAACAGAGAAGCCAAAACCTGGACTAAGTGGACTAAATTACCTAGTAGATAAAGAAACTAATGCCATCTGATTTACACTATGTTTCGGATAGAGTGTGTCTGCTCAGCTCAAAGGGTGTAGGCACTGTGGAATGGATATTGGAAATTCAAACTTTTATTTTGCTTCAGGATCAAAGCTTCAGAACTGAGTGCTACTTCTATAGTTAATTGCAGAAGGTGAGGGCTGTTGATGCCTTTAAAAATGCTGGTCATTTCTCAGTCAGAACTAACTGGATATTGTTCATTTGAACATAATGCTGACCAACAGAGAGATTTTGTATGATCTGTTCTGCTACCCATTTGATGAATAACTTGAACAAGATGAGGAGCTGTGGATCAGAGGAGGTGGTCCGGTGCAAAAGAAACTTTTCAATTGAGGTCTTTCTTTGCCTTCTCCATTTCTAGTCTTTTAAGCTTATGAACGAATTTCTGTATTCTGTATTCATCCCATTGTTTAAGAATAATCAGCATCTTCTCCAAGTTATATATTTAGTTGTGATTGTGAAAACATCAAGAGAGATTTATTGCGATATTGCAATAGGACAGTTTCCTTCTACTTCTCACCAGTGAATGGAAGCAGTGTCCCACCATAGCTGTGCTGACATGTGGTTCTTCCTCCAGAGTCTTTCCAGAGACCTGTTATGCATTTTGGTCCTCTGTCTCAATGCTGCATTTCCAAAGTCCAGGCCAGACCTGTCCTTTAAAGGCAGTACATGGTATTACATACATACAGATATACATATATGAAATTGTGTATTTGTAGAGAGAGAACCTAGATCCACTCAGTAAATTACGTAGGAACTGTGAAGTGGGCCCTGCTTTAAGGAGAGTGGGGTGTGCTGAGATGACCTCAAGTGTTAGACTCAAAGTTAAATGAGTTTACTTAGAGGTACGTTTTGTTTGAAATACACTTATGTGTGCAATACATATCATACATATAAACACATCTCTATATATGTATAAGGTTTTTAGCCATGTGAAAACACATGGTCCCTAAACTGAACTAGAATCTCACAATTCAAAGCAGTACAAGGGGATGATACATAAATGTGCTATTCATTACACAACTAAGGTCTTCATTACACACACTGATACTGATTTTAAGTATAACATATAGCTGTATTAGTCTGAAGAGAAATTGAGCTAAGCTGAGGATTGCAATCTAGTGCTTTCTTGTTTAAAATGTTTACAGGCTGCTTTCCTTTAGATTTTTTTGCATGCTTGCTACCTGCCTTCATCCAGCTCTCTTTTAGATCTTCAGCTGATAGATATGTAGCAAGGATAAATGGTTTTACATTGAGAGCAAGAACTGCTTAAGTTGCTAATGACTGCATTGATCATAGCAGCTGAATAACATATGTTTACAGCTGTTCAGACACAGATAGTTTCTTGCCTTTGTATTAAACGATAGTGTTTATGGACAAGTAAGTTTTGAGCTATTGAGCCTTGATTCAGATCTCATTTCCCACCAGCACTAAACTGGCATACACCTATTGGCTGCAACAGTTTTTCCATGCTTACCCCTGTGTGTAAGGGGCCGGTCCATCCTTTGTGATTTTTATGGCTGCTATATATTAATGTGTGCTGTATCTAGCTTGTCATTTTCTTTATCCTTCTTTGCTCTCTGAGCTTATGAGATAGATCTCTGCATAAAATGTCATCATATAACATTGTGCTTTAAAAAGCCTGTTACTTATTAAGAGTGTGAGTTTACGCTGCTGGGGACATTTTATTTTCTCACCAGGAAAATGAAAATGTCATTGAGGTCTAACCAGACCCCTGAGCTTTTCAGACAGAAGAAAATTATTTTTAGGATTCCCTGCAGGACCTGGTAGCCTTTGTGCACATACCGTATGTCTGAAATACAATCTCCCCCTCATTTATACTCCCCCCCACCAAAGAAGCAATGACATGATATTGCACATTAAGGTTCCCAGTTCCTCTGTATTACTTTACTTGTTGAAAGATGTGACACGGGAGCTATGTAATTATCCTGGCAGGAGTCATCACTACATTTTGTAGCTGCTGCTCTAAGAGCTAGATTGCAACCCCAGGCACAGCCCTGAGCAAGGGATCATGTATAAAAAGTTCCCATTTCCTGTCCTTCTCTTAGAGTAACTCAGAAGCAGAGTGTTGAAACATGCCAGGATTTTCCAACTCTGTCCCATGTAGATCACATCTGGTTTGCTGCAGCCAGCTGTGCTGAGGTGCAGACCCCCTCCAGGGCTCTACTACTGGCTCTCTTTTTCATGCTGTGTAAGCCTGGAAAGGGACTTATTTTCAAGACTGGATTCACTATCTATCCACAAGGTTAACCTTCAAGCCTCTGCTCTCACGCCACCTTCTTCCAAGTTCTGCACTTGTCTGACAGGGAGGAAGCATGTGACACTTCACTGCTGAGCTTTGGTTGTATTTATATGCTCTGGTGGCAGAAGATGGCCAGAGGGGACTTTATCAGGTCCACTAGATGATGCCCTGAACTTGAATACTACCCTTGTTACAGCTAAAATTAAAAATGCAAGACTTTCAAAATCCACAGTGAAAGCTGTGGAGCTCACAATGACTGAAACACAGAATTGTTCTTTGGTACCTTCACTGTCCCGGGTCAGAAGACCTTCCAGAGGAAAGCCCATGAATTAGTTTAGCTTTGCCTGTTACTGTCCCTGAGAGACTCCTTGCAGTGGTAGATCTCTTGGTAACACAAGGATGCATGGATTAGTGACTGAAAGAGGGTGAAGTGCTGCTGTAGTCCTGCTCCATCATTCAGTAGTATTTAAAGCTGTTTCAAAAATGTTAACAAAGGAATAAGCCAGAATTACTGTACTTGCACTGGGGCTTCCTTTTCCTCATTGCTGAAAATGAACTGGAGTCAGTACGCACTGTAATTCAGCTGGTCTACAAGCTCTACAATTGAGTGGTTCCTCTGAGAACCTCTACCAGAAATGCTGGCAACATTTCACTTTCTAAAGCCTAGATCATGGGAATGGAGAAATGACTCACAGGCGTCTTTCTTTCTTCTGATTTTGACACTGCTAATAACCTATCCCATAGTGGGTTTTCATTTCAAAAGCAAAAAGACAATGAAGATCACCTGAGTTAGAGCTAGTAGGAGTTCTAGACTGAACATTTTATTTCAAATTTAAAAAAGCATTTTTATATAGTTAAGTCTCCATAGAAAACTTTGATTCTGCATTGTATTTCCTGATTTAATTCAATGAAATATCTATACATGCATATTATATTTTTTGTTTGCTTATTTTGTGTGGGTGTGCAGAAACTGAAAAAGTTCTGCAGAAAGATTAAAAAGTGGTTTAAAAAAATGTTCCTACTGACATTTCCCACAGAAATTCATGCTATTTTTGAGCAATTCTCATCTGCATGTTTTGTACATTACATATACATTTATCAGCAACTGTATTTTTAAATTATTTTTCCTTAAGACTGAAGTGAATATAAATTGAAGCTTAAATGCAAGTTATTAATCTCATTCACCAGAGCAGGTAATGAGATGTTCTCTAGCAAAAGTAAAAATGTGAGAATTTGTTGAGTCATCCTTGCCTTTCAGGTGTCAACCCTGAGGCAGGTTTCCTGCGGATCTGCTTGAAACCCAAGAATGCAGTGCATCTTGGAGCAAGCAGACAGACATAGGCCTCTGAGCTCTTGCATATGAAGCCACGATTTAGGAAGCCCTGGAAACGTGGGTCAAACTAGAACTGAAAACCATTGGGCTGATCCTGAGAAAAGCAATTCCACTAAGCAGCTGCAGATCTTGTAGTACATGTATGCCTGTTTCCTGAATAAGTATTTTCAAATTTGTTTATCTTTAGTCAGAACTAAGTTAAATAATAATTATTATAAGAATAACAAAACCCTCAGAAACTGACTGGTTTCCTTTTTGGCTTGCTTTATTGAGATTAATTCAGTGTTACACCATTACATCATTCAACTGCATTGCAAAGTTGGAGGATCAAAATGAAGACTCAAGCTTTTCCTTTCTAATTCATTAGCAGATGCAATGAGCATTAAAATATATCAAACAATTCTGTGTTTCCAATGCCCCCCAGATTTAAACAGACTTTAAAGAGACTGACTTGAGTGGATGGAGTCAATTGTTTGTGAAACAGAAAAGGCATGTCAGATCATTTGCAATAACAATGAGCAGTTTAACAGTTTAGATTTTCCAAAGATGCAATTTATTTTAGGAACATTTAATGTTTCTATCACTTTTCTTTTCCTTTCAAGTTTTCTACCTGAAGGCACAGAGTTAGTTAAGCTCACAAAAGATTTTATTTCATCTGTACCTAACATAAAGGTTAGAAAGAAGCAGGTTTGTTTTCTTTCTCTTTTGAAAGTATCTGTATATTGTAGCTTAAACATAATTTACCAAAAGGACGTGACCTCTCAATATACTGTTGATTCTTGGGTTGTTTTCATTTTTGTCTGCATGTGGATTCAAGCAAATTTGAATCATCATAGGAATTTTAGAGATGTCCACATAATATGAACGGTAGTTCACAACCTGCAATCAGAGAGTTTGTTCTAGATTTAAGTAAACAGATTAGGTTTCCAACATCAGAGAGCAAATAGATCAGAATACTTTATTTTTAAAAGCAATGAAAACATCATATTCTGTGAGCTAGGCAAAAATCAAAACCTTCCTTCCTTATCTGCTATGGCTGAAGACAAAATTCCCTGGGAAAATGACAGAGAGATGGATAATATAGCTTAAGTAGTTAGCAGAAAGTAGAATTGGTCACCACTAATCTAAAGACTATTTGGAAACTTTTTATAAGCAGTGATCCCAACTTTCAACAATGCTGAACAAGTAACGTAGAGTGACGATATTGGATTGTGCTCTTACTGTTGGCTTCAGCTGTAGGTTTCAAAATTCCTATGAGTGAGCAATAGCAAAGAATCCTCACTGGCAATTTGTCATCTATGAATGCCAGGTTAGAGACCAGTACTAAAAGGAATTAAAAGATCATATGAAAGCTTTTTTGGACGCATCTCAAAACAAATGTGAAGAACATATGTAGTCAATAAAAAGAGATTAAAGGAATGTTTGGAACATGGAAGGTGAACTATGAGCAGCTGAAAGAGCATCTTGAAGCAGAAATCCATTCCAGGCAGAGAGAATTAAACCCATTTAAATTACACAGAGATTTGTGGGATTATACACAGAAACTGTTCAAAACTATCTGGCAAAACCAACTAAAGCAACAGTTTGACTTCTGCAGACAACTGAAGTCTTCCCCAATGTGATACAAGAGGAGAAGACAGGAAGATGAGAAAAAACTTTTGAGCAAGAAACTCATGAAAACTTACAGAGCGTCTGTGGGATTTTCAGTTTATAAATATAACAGCAAGATGCTAGGGAATATGAGATGGAAATCTGACATATGTCATATTCAAGAAGAAAAACTGATATTAATTTAAAATTGTCCACTGAATTTAGCTACTGTGTTCAGGTTTTCATCCTGTGTTGAATCAGGCATATTTTTTTTTTGTAGGGAACCAGCAAAGCTAAGGGAGTTTTGCCCATTTGCCAGTCTTACCAGTTCCAACTGGTGTCTGGTGTACGGAGGCCACATGCTTCTGATGCCCTCTTTACTGCCTGTTAGGATCATGTAAAAATGTGATAATTTTAAATGGAAACATTATCTGGCAGATACTTTTAACTTCACATTAACTTCATATCCCAAATCAAATATTAAGAAGATGAACAATGAGGAGGATTTCACTGGCAGATCACCTTAGAATGGAGTCTAACCATGTAACAGAACACTTTAATTTGGTCTAGAGAGGATAAGGAAGAGGAAATGATCTACTTGAACTGGCAGAGCAATTAAACACATTAATAAGGAAAGATAAAGATACCAGGAAAATAGGTTTGAGCTGGTCAAACTAGATACAAAAAGAGAGGATTTTTTAGCATATTGGGGAAAAATATTAAACCCGGAGTAAGACACCTGCAGCTAATAAAGTAGTTATTAATACATTAAAAGTGTTCAATAAATATTTGTGGTCAGTGTCTGGGAAGAAGGAAGATGTACTTTTAGCAGGTGAAAATAATAAAATGCCTCCTAGTCCACTAGTAATTAAGAACTATAAAATAAACCAAACTTTACAAGGAAAATATAGTTTAAAAGAGCAAGCTCAGATGAATTCACTTAGGAATCCCAGGAGGTTTTGTTGAGAAAATCTTTGACTAGCCATTAACTTTGATCCCTGGAGAAAAGCCAAAAGCCTGGAAGGGTATGTAACTGATGTGAGTAGCTGTGGAACGTTAGTCTACCAGCAATCTTATGTAAAATAATGGAAAACTAATACAGTATTCAATTAAAAAACAATTAAGGCCTAGGAATGCAATCAATACCAAAGTTACTTTATGGAAAATAAATATTCTCAAACAATTTCTTTTCTCTGATGACTTTAGAAGTTTGATGAGTGATAGAAAAGATGAACTACTCTTAAATTTTTCTGAGACATATGATTAAGTACTGCAAAATATCCTGGAAAAAAAATCAGCACTATACAATGTGAAAAGGGCATATGTTGAATTGATTAAGAATTGGCTAATTGAATTGTCTCACTGCTGGAAGTAGCGGTAGGCCCAATGTTATTCTGTAATTTTCTCAGTAAGTTGAGTGTAATATTATTGCTAGTAAAATCAGGATCTGAGATGAAGAGTGGTAGAATTACAAGTGATGGCAAAGATGTAGTAGATAAAATACATTTTAATAAACCCAATTTCAGAGTTTCACACCTCATTGCCATAACTGGAAGTCATTCTGTAGAGTGTGTGGAAAGACACCTAGAAAAAGATCTGTAAGCAAGAAACTCTCCTTCAATTTTTGACATGATGCTGAACCAAAAATAAAAGTACAATACGATCTTTAGGTTTATAAACTGGGAAGAAGTAGCTATAAGGAGGTGATTTTTAGGTTTGTGTATCATACCAAAAGACTGATAAATTAAAACTGTCTACTTCTTGTCATATTTCTGGTAGGATGTTGCAAAACTGGAGCAGATGCAGGAAATAATAAAATTATACAGAGAAAAGGGAAAATGTCTTACAGTGAAAGAGCTTTGTGGATATCGAGTTAGCATCCAGTTCAGAGTACAGCCTTCCTACAAGGGATACCCAACATAGATGTGAATGTGTAGACATAGAGACAGGATGCTAACTTAAAGGTGTAAAGAAAAATGTACCTTTGTGAAGTATTGCAACTGGATGGAGAAACTTGCTTTTCTTGACATTAATTCTGTAAAAATCTGAAGTCCAGGCTTATGCTGTTTCTCTAGGTTCTTCCTCATAGACAATGTGAAGATATTGGTACCTTTTGAAGATGACTTGTCCATCTATCTAATGCAACATTTTAGGTTAGGCTAGCATGATGCTCTTTGTATACTCCATGGGTCACAGAGAGCATGGGTAATTAGATGCTTAAATTTTAGAAGGCCAAAATGAAATAGTAATAATTTCTCCTGTAGTTCTTCTCTTGAGTATGAGAAAGCATAAGCCTAAAGCCTACCATTTGTGCTGGATTTATGCCAAAATTGGTTGAGGAATCATAGATCTGTATTGGTTCTGCATGCTGTTGTAACCCTGGCTGAGAGCCTGGGCATGTTAGCTAACAAAAAAGATGCCTTTCACATGGCTGCACAGCTTTTTGACAGGTTAATGTCCAGATGATTCTGTGTTGAAGAGGAGGCAACTTTCTGTATGCATCCATGATCCATGCAACTCACGTTCTTCATTTGCATTCTTCAAACTCTTCATATCCACGCAAATTTTTGCAGAATTCTCTACTGCAAGGAATTAAACTATGATGCCATAAAATGCCTTTGCCATCTGTGAGTGAATAAGTCATACTGAAGTTTACTTCCCCAGAATGTGCCTGCTGGTTACTTTTGTACAGTAGCAATACATTCTGAAATTATGCCAGTTTATTTTAATTACTCCAGCTTATTATTCAGACCACTCTCTGAAGGAAGGCAATTATCTGTAGACACAAATGCAATATTGTAGTAGATGAGCCTTCTGTGATTGGAACAGTAAGAACAATATTAATCATATTATGAGATATTACAATTTCTACTTCCTTGGATCAGGAGGAAAGAGAGAGACACAATTAAATTTATTACTGTATAAATATGTCATGTTTATTCAGCCACTAGATAGGAAATCTCTCATTTTTTAATCATCCTGGATTGAAATGCGTTACTTTTTTCCTGAAATGCAAAAATTTTTTTCTTAACACCAATCAGAAATTGGTTGGAGGCCACTTTCCTGGCAGGTATCAGAGTACTTCACTGGAGCTACCTCAACATCTGTTCCTGTGTTGTGAGAGTTGTATGGAACTTTTCTTCTGAGAAAAGGAAAATAATTGTATGGTTATGAGGGATTTTTCTACACCTATTTAACAAAACAATGTGATCCAATGTTATTTATGAATTTATTCTGTTGAGAATGGGACAAATCTCCCCTTTTCAGAAAGACAGTTTGGACTACCTGTAAAGCAGTAAAGATGAAGAGAGAGCCAAGCCACGCTTTTGAGTGCTCTCTGTATGCTTCAGATCTGTGTACTTCAAGAATATTCACTGATGACTCAGTGGCCTGGAGAGAATTCCTGGAAAAGAGAGAGATAAAATTAAAATTTTAGATCTAAGGAAACCCCTTTAGGTCTGCAGATGAATATGTGCTCCTTAATAGATAGTTCCAGTAGGAACAGGATCATGATTTCACCATTACGTATGTCCAAATGTGCCACTTATACATTAAAAATTTATAGCAAGTATTATTACTTCCTTATGAGTCAAATTAATATTCCCCCACCCCCACCCCCGGAAATGAAACGCTTCAGATAATATCCTCTGTTTCTCCAGACTGATAGGAAATCATGTCTAGATACCAAGAGATCTTATTTTCACTCCTGATAAAGTTCATCTTATATGTAATGTGATACAGCAATAAATGTAGAATTAGATACAAAAATCTTAGAATCATAGAATTGTTTAGGTTGGAAAAGACCTTTAAGATCATCAAGTCCAACTGTTACCCTAGCACTGCCAAGTCCAACACTAAACCATGTCCCTAAGCACCACATCTACACGTCTTTTAAATACCTCCAGGGATGGTGACTCAACCACTTCCCTGGGCAGTCTGCTCCAATGCTTGACAACCTTTTTGGTGAAGAAATTTTTCTTCATATCCAATCTAAACCTCCCCTAGTGCAACTTGGGGCCATTTTCTCTTGTCCTGTCACTTGTTACTTAGGGGAAGAGACCAAGACCCATCTCGCTACAACCTCCTTTCAGGTAGTTGTAGAGAGCAATAAGGTCTCCCCTCAGTCTCCTTTTCTGCAGGCTAAACAACCCCAGTTCCCTCAGCTGCTCCTCATAAGACCTTCACCAGCTTTGTTGCCCTTTGGACACAAAAAGCAAATCTTTTTACATCTTTGAACAAAAAAATAAAGGGTTTCTTTATGTTATTACACTTAGGGACTTCATCCATCTCAGGTCATGTTATTGACATGGCTAAGCTTAGAAGACTGTTCCAGGAGTTGTATTAGAAAATATACTGGTATGTCTAATTATAAAAAAAATTGCAACATAGTATAATTTGGGAGTTTTGCTTTCTCTGTCCAGTCATTTTGGAGTGCACGCTGGCACTGTAAGCTCAGTTTGGTCTCTATGTGAAAATGATGTAGTTGCACAGTTGAGCATTTTCATTGAAGCTTAATGGTTGGAACGGCCCAAGGAATTGATGGTGTTTGTGAAATAATAACATAGGGATTTGATCACAAGATAAGACACTAACTTATATACCAGCTAGACATTTAGTTTGAGCTGGCTATTTAGGATCCTTCTTCAGTTGGTCAATAGAGATGCACAAACATATATTCCTAAAACAGATATGTGTTAAATGTGTTGAATCCATTGGCTGAGCACATCGAATGGTATTAAGCTCTAGAAGGAATGTGGAATTAGGTGAGACAGTTCCCACCAAAAGCTCCAAGATCTCTCATATTTATGTATTGTTAACTCCTAGGAGCAGAGAGCATCTGTTTTTATGCGAGATCTGATGTTGCAAAGTTTTGGGGTTTGACCTGGACATGTCATTTACACCATCATAAAAATTAGTATTTAGTATATTTGTGAAAATTAGTAGTATACTGGTAACAGTATTTACAATGAGTTTTGCAAATGTAATTTCTATAATACTTCTCTCTGTATCTTGGGAATCTGATGCAGCATGATAAATTTGGGTTGTGCATATATTTAAGTGTTAGCAAAATGTCGAATAAAAGGCACATGTCCCCCTCAGTGGGATTCTTTTTATCAAATATTTGGTTAAGGTTAATATGTAGGAACAATATGAGACTAAAAACCTAGATGTGAGAGTGCTTGAAGGGATGGATAAACCATCCAAGCATATTGAATATCTTAATCCCCAGATTACTATGAAGACATCAGAGGCCTTTTTCAAAGGCCTTGACAGAACGAGGGAATGGATGATAGGAGACAGCTGGTGGCAGGAGAAGCAATGGGAATGGTACTGTCTGTTTTACTTCTGCATTCTGCTGGTGTAAGACTATTGGTGCCATATTTTGTATTGTACTGACACATGTGAGATCACAATTTGACTGTTGTAGAATCATGAAAAGGATTAAAAGCACTGTTAAACGGGATGTCCCACCTGGAGAGAATAATTATGGTATCTGATATTTGAGATCATTATAGATGTTTTTGTTTTATTACCATGGATACACAACTCGGACGTTACAGATAATGTCTATTTCATCTTTGCTTTCTCTTTTTTTTTTTTTTTTTCTTTTTGATGGGATGCTGCTTTTATTATTTTAGTGATGTTGATGCAAAGTAACATCTTACTCCTTTTGTTAATGTGCTCACGTAATTAGGGGGTTACATTAGACTACTGTGAGTTCTTGTAGTCTTCTGTGGCTATGATCAACCTTAGCAAAATGAAAATTGTGCTTGCAGATGAAACAACATATAACAGAAGCCAATGAAAAGGAGAGAGAAAGTAATTTAACTGACTAATTAAGAGCTCAATCTGTGTGATGATGGGACAATACTTAGCTCAGAAGCACTTAGCCTTTCTGGTTTTGACCACTTAAAGAGTCCATTATACCATATTCAGCATAGAATTATATACTCCAGGGAATGTATTCAGCTGAAGTACCCACATTTCTTATATCTTCAAGGTACATGGCCCTCATTATACCCCTAGAGTATGTAATTATCTTGTAACAGCTACACACCTTGGTGCATTTTATGATCTCCTTAAAATGTTATATTTATTCTTTTCTTCTAAATCCCCAGGCAGACAAAAAGTTGGTAACGGAATGATTGAGGTGTCTTGTTACAAACCTAGAGATTTGAGTTTCAGCCCACTTGAACTCCTCCAGGTGGCCATGTTTTAAATGAGAATCTGATGCCCTGTCTCAGGGAAGTGGTTAATATTGAGTCTAATGGGGTGATCTGACCTCTTGCATAGGGTCAACCCACAAAAGAAATTGGCTTGCTTCTACCATAATAGCTCAGCAGAATACTTGTGCTGCCGGGAGACCTTTAACCTGGTATTATTCAGAGCAAAAGTCATCAACAAATGCAATATCCAAATGTATCTGATCCTATGGCTGTTAAAGATAATGAAGGTGCTTTCTAATATCTTGGAAGAAGGGAGGTTGATCAAGCACTCACAGTTTTTGGTTGCCTTCACATAAGAAAATGAACCCGTGCCATCCTCAATTCATTTTTTTTCTGAGAGTGCTGTGGTTGAATTCCCCTATAAAAAGGTGTTCTTCAAGCATTCTTGTCCAAAACTTTAATTTGTATGTAGTCTCCTTTGCATCCATACTTTTCTGAATAAAAACTCAGAAGATCCTGTTCCTGTGGCTTAACTTAGTGTGTGCTTAAATGCTTTGCTGGGCAATGATATGGAATGCTCTGTCAGACATTAAATAAATAAAATTACCACATGCCACAACACCAGAAAAAAGCCAATAATTTCCATCATTCATCTTTCCTCTATGGATAAACCATTTTTATATGACCTTAGAACATAAGAACAGAAGTATTTGGTCAGACAAAACTGGTAAAAGTGAAACTTATGAAGATATAAAATACTACAGCAAACATTTTTCTGAATATTCTTCTGCTCCCCAAGAATGTTCAGCTTAGCTGTATTTGATATCCCTCAATAGATTTCAGATCCATGAAGGTGTTCAATCACCTCTTAAACACCTGTAAAAAATGTTTCACATCCAAAATATTCTGTGTAAGGAGGATCACAGCTTATCTATGCACTGAATACAGAACCACGTGGGCTGATGTCTTTTAGTTCTTTACTGGCAGAAACAGTGAAAATGTATTCCTATTTGCCCTCTTCAGTTGTAATTTTGTAGCCCTCTATCACTTTTCTCTTTAATTAGCTCTTTCTTTAGACTGACAAGTGAATGGTGGCTGTTCCACAGTTTTGACCATTCTTGCATCATCTTTCTAAATCTTCATAGCCCTGCTATATTCTTTCAGAGATGGCATAACAAACCTTCCTGTTGTAATTGAGATTTTTTAAATGTCATCATGATACTATGTTCTGTTCTTAATTCTTTTGCTGATGTTTGTTTTTTGATCACTACTAAGCACTGAGGTGATATTTTCATCATTACCTGTTACAACACCATGATCTCAATTCTGAATCATAACAGTCAGCTCAGAGACATCTTTTTGTATGTAAAGGTAAGATTTATGCCCCTAAGTGCATCACTTTACATTTATTACACTGAGTTACATCTGCCATTTTATTTCTTAATCATCCAGTCTTATTAGGTTCTTCTCCATTTTCCACCATCAGCCCTCATCTTTCCTATCCTGAAAATTTCTGAATGATCAGCAAACCTTTATCACCTCATGGATCCCTCTCTTTCCCAAATCATCAATGGATGTATTTAATGGAACAGACCTCTGTAAAATGCTACCAGTGACATCCTTTACTTTGCACTCAGTGCTAGTATTATATTAATTTTCTTTTTTTTCTCAGGGCAGAAGCATCAAACCCACACAAGAACACTTTATCAATCCAAGATCTCAGACAAGTCATGTATATATTTCTCTATACGTTGTTGAGATTAGTTTTAAATGACCCATGTGATGAAGGTTCCTTCCACTCCCTGCACAATGGAGACTTCTCTCCAGTCTAATGGATCTACCTTCTATGACTTTTCTTGTTACTCACCTTAAATGCTCCTTTTCTGTATCTAATTCCATTAATTTCATTCCTAACTTTTATGTGGATTGTCTAGACACCACAATGAATGTAATTCCAACTTTTTTAACTAGGACATGTACTGGCTTTCAGTACTGCCAAGTAACCAACCATTAATTGGTTTTGAACCTCATAGATACATTCTGACTTACCAAAGGTGCACAGAAATGCAGATTCAGGTCTACTACTTCAGCTGCAGGTGTGCAACACATCTGCAGCTTATCCAAGTTCATTCATGCTGTTTTGGCAGTGCAGGATCAGGGATCTGTATCCCTGTTGTGTGGTTTGTATGTACGTGTCACATCACTGATCAAGATGACAGATTGTAGAGCATGCTGTAGACCAGCTTTGCCTCACTGTCTACACAATCTTTTTCACATGGTATAAAATGGCATATCTTAAAGAAATAGCAATGGACTTATGAGTATTTACATCAGCCAATCTATCCTAGAGAAAGAAGTGAGTCAAGCCTGCAGTGAATGTGGAAAAGGGAGTGCAGGCCTGTAGGAAAGGCCTGGTTTGGTTTTAGTGGTAGGTCAGCTAAGGGGTTAATTAAAAATTGCCTTTCAGTCTTCCACAGGTTTTGCACTGCCCATATGCAACCATTCGTTCTTACTTGGATATTTAATGCTTAACCTCACAGGGCCATAACTCTGAACCCAATCTCTGAGCTGAGTCAGTGAGTTGTTGAGTAAGGGTTAATCAAAACCTCAGAGGGATTCACTAGCAAAGTTGAAATTACAATAGTTACCTACTTGCTTTGGGACTCTAATGTATTTTGTACTTTGCAATTAACTCCTTTTAATTGTTGCAAGATCTTGGATTTTTTCTAAGTCTTCTCATATTTGTAGGTATTTCCTCTTTGCAGTAAGAGGTGAGGAATTAGTCTAGTTTCTGTGTGATTGGCATGGAGGCTATATGTCTATCAGATACTAGTAGGAACTATTAATTGTAATGATAAGCCAATCAAGATGATACATTAGCTAAAGGAATGTGCTGTACCTGTTGCACACTGATGTGAGATTGAAAATAAGCACTGAGAACTCTATAATTTAAACTCTTTTAAGACTGACAGCTAGGGACTCATTTTGTATTTTCCCACAAATACCCTTTCTGGTTGTTTACTCAATATATTTCTAGCATCTGAAAGTACTCTTATTCCAGAGTCAGTCTCAGGTGTGTTACTTTGGTCTGTTATGTGAAGCCTTTGTTCATGCAAACAGGGCCTTAGTGCAGCATCCTCTTTCACATTGTCTTGTTTGTTTCTTACTGTCCTGTTGCAATACCTTTTTGTTTCTATTTCACTTTATCGATCATGTCTATGTTGATATTTTCTTTCCTGGAATTCCCATGCACTGAATATGTATGTGTAAATTTGCTTCCCCGCATCCCATTACCTGCATTTGGTCAAGGTGAAGCCTGTGCTCATCCCTGCTCATTTTTCTAACCTGTCTCTTTCCCTTTGTATAATTTTCCATTTCTCAATGGTGTTTGCAAAACATCTCAATTCAGTTGGATCCATAGACTTTAATTGATGTCCTGTTTGTTTCTTCTTCAAGACCATTAATAATGCTGCTAAGTAAAAGCAGGCCTAACACCAGTCCCTTTCTTCTTGCTGAATACAGCATCTCATCTTAATGCATGATTATTTATTCTTACCTCCTGTTTATGATCCTTTAGCCAGTTCTCAGTGAACATGATATCGTTCCTTTTTGAGCCATGGTATGAATGATTGTGATTCAAATTTAAAACAATTCCTGGAAGAAAATAAAACTAAAGCTAATAAAAATATCCATAAACATTGTTACTGCTTGTTTTATTGCAGGTTTGTGTAAGTCTTATGAAAGAAGTTTATTATCTGTTTTTCTAAGTAGTCTTCTATATTGAGGTCCTGTCTCTAGAATTGTTGCACTGGATTCATGCCCTTGTAATGAAAGCAGTGGTGAAACTGGTAAAAATAAACAGAACTACTCCTAGCAAACACAAAGCAAGCCTGGCTCAAGAGCCAAATGCACAGCTGGTATTATTTGTTATAGCTCTACTGAAATTAATAATTTTAAGTCATTGTTTTTACATCAGGAAAATTAAGCATTGGAATGACCCAGTATGGCATTTGGAAGATTTTTATTTGTATATCTTTTCATGTGGACTAGGTATCTTATTTGAATTTATTTTCTTAATATCTAGCTCTGCCAAAAAACATGGGTCTAGTTGCAAATTTGTAAGGGCCTTTGGTTTGTACTCTGCAGGCGGTCAGTCAAGATTAACATTTATGATTTCTTTTCACCTTGAAAACTGATGAGTTTATGTTTGATACCAGCAAATGTTCTTATGCAAAAACTTCTTCATAAATGGAATATATGCATATAATTAAAATAGTTTTCTGTTATATTTCAGCATTGCTTTTACAAGATTATTTAGATCAATAGCAGTATAATATGTAAACCCACATGGGGAATAATATGAAACAGTCCTTTCCTTACTAGCTTCGCTCAGTTTTGGAGAATCAAATTTCAAAACATTGCTTCAACCATTGCATGGTTAGTGAAACGGAACAAAATTTGGGTACCATTTGAGATTTGTTTACAACTGCAAGCACAACAGAGTCATTCTTTGTCCCTGGGGTACAGCAATGGAGAAGACAAATAGGATTGTTGTCCCCAAGAAAACCTGATATCAAAAGGAAAAGAACTGGCTTTCCTGACCAAGGTCAAAATGGAGCATGATTTAGAGAGACTTATCGTAGCAGAGTATCTAAGTCAATTCATATGAATTTACCTGTTTGAATATAAACCCAGCATAGTAGTGCAGTGCTGCACCTGACCTAATTACCCCTGAGACATATAGTTGTTATGCATGAGTATTTCAATGGACTCTTACACTTTTAGTCGGAGGATTACAAAAGTAGAGCTTGCTTTTTACCTATTGCCATTTATCAGCATAGCTCTACCAATAGTGCCCTTACGGAGGGCACAATAGGTAAAAGTAGCTTTCACACTGGATCCAGAAAAATGTGGCTAGGAAGAAGGTATGATTTGCTGTGGGTATCACAGTTGTGGAAATACCTCACTCCTTGGACAATGTAAACTGCAGGTCAATGTTAGGGCCAAGAGGAATCTCTGCTCTAGTTTCCAAGAGTATAGCCTGTCACAGCATGAGTACTGTCACCCTTGATGACTACACAGTTTCATTTGTCCTGACTTTTTGGTATTCTGGGATTATTTTTACATTTAATTAGAAGTGCAGGTCTGTGCTCAGAGCATGGCAAGGGTTTCTTTGAAACAGTGAAGTTTTTCTTCCACAGCTTTGCAGCATCCCAGTAATACTGGGGGTGGGTTTCTTTTTCACTTTTTTTTCTTGTAATGTAGGATGAAAAAGGATGAGGTAATTTGCCAGCCTTTATGCAACTGCCAGATGGGTTATATTAATATCATAAGAACATATTGTTCCCAATGCCTGCTTAAAAGGAGAAATGCTATATCAGGCCTGGATTCAATAAAGTGCCAAGGCACGTGCCAGTATTTATTCCTCTTTAGCAAACTAGTTATGTACATACCTGATTTAATTGAAATAGACATTTTAACTGGTTTTCCTCTGAGCTGAGGCATTAGCAGCACATGAGAAAGTTGATTTTCTTTTGCTAGTGTTTTGCTTCTGATTGTTTAATAACATTCTCTGACCCAGCATGACCAAGTGCTACACACAGCTTTCCTAGAGTAACTACAACACCGTGTTGATATTTAGGCACATGAAAGATTATAAATAAGAGCCAGGACTTGTCAGGATGTGGAAGACGATTTCAGTTGCTGAACTGTGATCTAAAGTATGTGTAAGACATCCAATAAGGTTGAGTATCTCATACATCGAGATCCCGACTCACTGTGAACATAATTTCGATTCTGTTGATTATACATAGTCACTGTGCAGATGCCATTTATACATTCTATCCCTCTACACTTCACATTAAGGAAAGGGTTGTAAGTAGTTAGTGAAATCTTAAATTCATAATAGACATTTTAATACACAGTTAGTGAATGTTCTGACACATAATTAGCTTTCTCATAACTACTATCTTAAATAGGCACCTCTTGCATTTTCTACAGGTATCGTTGCATTCATCTGTATGTGCTAATAGCTCTAAGATACCTCTAACATGTCTTGATAGTGTATCGCTGCTGCACACCCTCACCTCTGTTGTTTAGAGGGAATCAGAAGTCTGCAGATGATGAAATTGTTTTGTATTCTATTGACAGGTATCTACAGAACATTTTTCCTTCTCTTCAATGGCCTTGCTCCAAACAGAGGAAGCAAGATTTCTTCTTTTATCTAAAAATCACACTGCCAACAGGGAAAGTACAAAAGGGAATATTTCTGACTAGATTGTATCTTCCTTAGCTTTCCTTCCACCTGTGCAGCACCAATAACATTTCTAACCTTTGAACAAGCTGAATTAAAATTAAAACTGATTTATTTAAAAACTTGTTACATTTCAGCACCTCTGGTCAGGACACAGAGAGATCATAAGGGACCAGGGGGAGGTGAAGAGCCTTTTTTATCTCCTGTGAATGTCCTGGTTAGAAAGCATTATTTGCATTGCAAGATGACAATTAAATAACAATAAATTCACACAAACATAAGTACAGGAGTTGCTTTCTCATTCTCTTTCTCTTCTTTTCTGAAGAGAGGGATTTAACTGTGATGACGGGCCATTTCTAGAGGATTCACAACCTGTACCTTTAGTCAATCTGCCTGTTCACAGGCTCTCTCTGCATTCTGTTCAGCTGTATAATTCTGTGTAAATGGATTGAAACAAGGAAAAAAGAAAACCACTATTGCTCTGATTCTTCAAATTGTTCTGCATGGGACTTTTTTTTTTTTTTTTTTAGTATTATTTATTTATTTAGGCACAGCATTAGAGCATGGAACACCTTTGGCTTTGTTATGTCAGGACTGTATTGACATATAACAAAAAAAGACAGTGCATGAAAACTTGAGGGTCTAATCAAAGACCTTTTGTGGTAACCTTATAACTGTGGGGCTCAAGTACACAGCTAAGTGGTGATTTTAGGAAATCTAAGATTGTTTTCCTCCAAATAAAGCAGTTTTAGGTGAAACAGAAAGGCAGGAAAGTGAATGCTGTGATTTCATTGCTCCTGCCTTTAGGAGACAGCTAACCTTTCTGAGGCAGGGACTGCAGAGAATATATTCATCAGGGAGGGGAAGAACACTGGTGGATTTACTAGTATCTTCTTTTAATTTTATTACCAAAACAAACAACTGTCTTTTTGATATACAATTCCATAGGTTGGCTTTTAGAACATGTAAGGTAAAGCAGTGTCAGGACTGAAATAAAATCACCTTTGACTTCAGCAAGGCCAAGATTTCAATCCAGCATGGGTTTCAGTCAGTGCTTTAGCTTACATGTTCAAAGGCTGTGTTCTCTACTCATATGATTTTGTTGTAGCTTGGCTTTTTTTTTTTAAATGAATCATCACCCCCAATACCTTTTGGACTTATTGATGAATTTCAACAAAATATGTCAGGCAGGCAGTTCTGAGGGGCTGTACCCTTAGAGGCTTGCTTGCTTAATAGAATACAGAGCCCTAATCAATGCTGTCTATAAATCTGTGGGAGAAGTCTCTCCTAAGGGACATTTCTGTCAGTGCCAGCACAGGGAGTGGGGAGGTACCGAAAGTAGCCAAGAGGAAATGTTGAAGGGGGAATGTTCTGAGACACGATTCTCATATGCCTTATTCTGACCTGTGGAGAGACGGCAACATTCAAAAAGGAACAAGGTCTCTGGTCCGTTTCTTGTACTGACATGCTGGCATCCACTCTGGCTTATAAAACATGCCTAGAGAGAGTTGTGGTGACTGACACTGAAAGGTCAGGCAGTACAGTACCCAGAGTGTATTATGCAAGTTGAAATCCTGTTTCGACTGGAGAAAATATTAGTACATATGTATTCTCACTTTCCCAGATTAACTCTTAGAACAACTTGTGAGGTACAGGTTATGGCAGCTGCCTTTGCTGCTTCATATCTTTTCAGAGAGAGAACTGGAGTGACTGCAGATCTCTATCATGTCTGAGTGACCCTTGAAATACATAACTGCATGACAAAAGGGAACACTGACATGTCCTTCTGAAATACCTTGTGTTGTGGTGTCCAAACTACTAAATAAGTGTGGGAAATGTGTGCTAGCCTGACTTGGTGATGAAAGGAGTGCTCACACTGAAAAATGCTTCAGGAAAAAAAAAAAAAAAAAAAAAAAAGGGCTTCAGTACTGCCAAGTTGTACACAGTTTGGCCTTGGCACCTTTACTAATAATTATTACTCTAAAAATTGGGGATCTGTGGATGCTATGTACGTTCTAGGGCTTGAGGGCTATGCCAGTGAGATTTAGGCATGCCCTTTCTCTGGTAAATCTAATCTATGGCCTTCCTTCAAGATTGCATATTGCTGGAGTGGAGCAAATCCTTGTACAGCTTAAATCATTATTCACTTCCTCGGCTGTGGTAGGATGCTAAATATTCACATGTACTGGGGAAAAGATTAACAATGGTCAAACAAAAGGTGGCAAAAGAGCTGTTGGTCCTTAAAGATTCTGTAGCAGCTGCCACGAATCTGGAAAAGTTCCTCCAGGTAAAAGCACAACCCAATCTATTGCCTTATTTCTGGCCTTCCTCAGTCAGCTGGGACTAATTAAGATAACCGGGCTATAAAATGGCAGCAGAAAGCATTTCCTGGCTCTTCTGGGTAGCTGGTTTGCTGGGGTGGGTTTGATGTATTGTGAGCAGGGAGAGAAATGGAGCATGTTAATGCTACTGGCCAGGGAGAAGGGGAAGTTGTGGAATTCAGTGCTCTGCTAGAAACTTGCCCTCTTAATGAGGTGATCATAAAATGCCAATTCCCCAAAGCTAGCACATATTTTTGTATAGTGTCTTTATTTTTATATGAGGTAGGCATAGCTATTTTTCCACTTTCTCTGACAGCAGGCTGACCAAATACTACTCAAAGGAGTATTGTGGCTGCTCTATGCTTTCCTCTTTCCTTTGGCTGTACAGTTCTCAATTAGCTTTTAAGTTGCATTATAGATCTGCTAACAGTTGTGCAGTTAAATCATTAATTACCTTCTCAGTCAGTTGGGAACGCAATTTCACTTTGGTTTGCAGTTTGTGCTCCACAGTAGATTACTTAGCTAATCCATAAACATCTTCAGACAGTATAATTTAAAGAAGTTAATGATGAGGAAGTTTAGACAATTTTATCACAAAATAATTCTTAGTTAGGCATGTGAAATAAAAAGTGTTTATGATGGTGAGGTTTTTAGCTATGCAAATATGAGGCCAGTCATGTAAGCAAATAGAATGAAAAATTATGTGAGGTTATAGGGCTTTTTTCCCAATTAGTAAGAAAACTACTACTATTATTATTATTATTATCTGTCTAAAAGATTAAAGGAGAAATAAGGATTCAGCAGAATAACTGGACTGGGAGCCAAAATATCTGAGGTTGTTTCTAGTTCTATTCCTGACCTGTGTTCTAAGCAAGTCTGTGCTTCTGAGTTCTGCTTTATTTTTCACCTTTTTATCTTGTCTATTTAAATTAGGAAATATTCAGCACAATCTGTTTCTGTTGCATATATATTTACACCTACCACAGTACAGTCCTGATTTCAATTTGTATGCTAAGGAAATACTCTATTGCTACTAATAATTAGACATTCAAATGCAGCAAAGCTTCTAGGTATATTATGGGTTTTGTCTTGGGATAAGGGTGGAGGCAAAGGTTTGTACTGCAAGCATTTCAAAGGCTGTTGATTTCCTAATTAATCTAATTCCTCTAGTGTGTTTCAAGGCTGCATCAGTCCAAACATTATTTGTTTCAGAGTATGGAGGCCTGGCCTTATTTCTCCAGACAGGAGAGCAAAGCTATCTAGAGAGACTGTTATCACCTTGTCTAAATACTAAGGATAACAGCAGAGAGCAGAGATTTTTAATCATGCCTGATGGTCATTTATCAGAGAGCAGGAATTCCAAGAGGAAAATTTGGGGGTTGGTATTAAAGGATGTTTTCTAACACAAATTTTAAAAAGAAACATTCACTAGATAATTATCTTCTGAGAACTGCTAAGGCACTGCTGCTAGAGGTGTAAAGCATTTAAAAGTAAGCGGTCACTTTGCCCTGTGTTCTCAGATAGGAACAGTCTTAACTTTTCCTCCCAAACAGACTGAAAAACAAATTGTGCAGAAGCCTCTAGCCCATTTTGCTGTGTTAGTGACAGAAATGTTGTCACGGAGCAATTATTTCTCATGACTTAGGAAACTGGAGAGAAGATAGAAGTTGAGTAACTGGTGTGTGAAAATAGGAGTTGAATTCCAGTGAATGGAAGTGTTCTCCCTCATCCAGAAGATGGGTGAGACTGTTGCAGACTCAGCTCCTCTAATCCAAACAGGAAATAGAAGGATATTTTACAGCTGGGTTGAAAACAATGGGAACAGAAAGAACAGGGCAGGTTGAGCCATGCAGAATTGTTCTAGACAAGTTGTCAGGGTTTCTGACCATCTCCTTTATGGGTCTGAGATTTATATGGATTAAGCCTGAACAGTTAACAACAGCATTTCAAAGTAAATGGTATGGTATATAAAACTGAATGAAAACACAGAAGCTGAACAGAGGACTTTGACTTCTCTGATGCAATGCTACTTGGTTTTGCATTTGACTCCCCACTGTTCACTGGGAGAGGCCAGCATGAAAAAAGTTCTTTATATTCCATCATTAATAATTTGCCTCCATTATGTCAAGCTGTCTTGTTCCTCCTGTGCTGTAAGAGGGTGAAAGAGCTCTATTTTGTAATTATAATCATTTTACTATTATGCTAGAAATGTTTTGTTAGAAATACAGAAAATTCTCAGTCTTCTATAGTCCAATTTTAGCCATGACTCTAGACAGTTGACTGATTTATTAACAATGAACTATTAGATTTGATTGAAGAGAGCAGCAATACATTTTTCAGAAACACTAAGAAAATGCACATTATTTCACACAAAATTTTGAATTTTTTATTACATTTTAGAAGCTGACATTTCAGGGTAGTATTGAAAAAACAAAAAGGAAAAACATGAAATGTTTTATGAGGAAGGGATCACCTGGACATGTTTTCTCTTGTTTTTACTTCCTCAGCAAAGAGAGGGAAACATGCACTTTGCATGAAAGAGTTTGTATTTTTCTCAGAAACTTCCAGGGAAAGGGAATTGTACACAGCTTCCTGAAGTCTTTATAAAAGGGTTGGCTTAGGCACAATAGACCTAGTACAAAGGCAGCTTTATGTTCCACATGGCAAAGATATTAAAGCTACTTGCTTTGCTTTCCTTCCTTTTTTGTTGTGCTGGAGGTAGTTACAGAAATTTAGCTTTAAATGAAAAACTCAAGAAGGTAAATTCAGTCTGTCCTGGATCTCTTAAACAATTCATCCTTTCCCAAGGAGGATTTTCTATCTGAATTGTTCCCTCTCGTTGATGAAGAGTATCTGTAGAATTTGGCTCTCCTACAAGTACAACCATGAATAATGCATGGTGACTAGAAAAGAACGGACAGCAAATAACAACAGGAAACAAATACCACACTTTGCAGGACAAATTTCCAGGTGCACAATAATTCCTTCTAAAATCTGTGAAGCTCATGGGATTCTCATATATTTTTGTGAACACCTGCAAGCAATAAATATCCTGATGCCGCATATTGCAGCTGAATTTGCTGCCTTCATTTGTGTGTGGGGGAAGAAATCATATTCATATAACTCATCTATCTCCTGTGTCAAACTCCTCTGCTCTGCTTCGCAGTTCTGCAATTCAATGTAAATAGTGGGATGGTTTGCAGCTACCACACACACTGAATAGCCTCTTGTGGGGATCATGTTTGCAGGTAGGTAAAATATTGCCACAGGGCCTGATTAAGTTTGTAGGGAGTAATGGACATGCTGTTGATAGGGGTCTGCTAAGGGACTGATCCGTTCTTCTCTGTCCCATTCAGCTATCCCACATCCAACTGGTGTCAGAAAAGGTGATATTAGCAGGGCTTTTTTGTGTTTACCCCGCAGTGAGGATTTATTCCACCACCTACTGTAATTTCTCACTCTCTGCCAATACCATAAAGTCTTATATTGAGGTAACTTTGATAAGGCTGTAGCAGGAGAGGCTTTAGGAGTTAAGACTCCCCAGCAGATAAAAGAGGATACTTGTGCATTTGTGGACAGGATCCCAGCATTGACAAAATATGTTTGTGATACAACACAGACCTTTTTTTATGAAGAACTAAAGTAATTTGTGATATGTGATTTTAGTTAATGTGTTTGCAACAAATGCTGTGAATTTTTTCAGTTGAAAACATCTTTGAACAAAAAAACCAAACAACCACCACCACCAACAAAAAAAAATTACCAAACACTTGTGACTTGCAAAGAAGTGCTGTGTTAACAGTGGAATCTGATGGGAAAGTGAGAGAAACACCTTCCAGGAGGGAAGAAAGCGAAGGTCATCAGATCAGCGGGTTGTAATCCAACTCAAGCAATGTCCTCCAACTGATATGAAATCACTTCTGTTAGTGCTTTCTCATTTTGCACTTTTGTGATTGTGTATTCCGTTTAGTCAATGAGAATACAACCTTTTACTCAGATCATCTGCAGAGAAAAGCCCATTGCTTTTCCTTTAAGCATGTGGAAATAGACTCAAGAGAACTCAAGACAACCTCAAAGTCATGGGTAATGTTGTGTACCAGAAAACAATGAATCCAATGTCCCAAGGACAGGAAAAACATATGAATCCCAGGACATTTCCATCTTTCTGAGGCCTAGTCCAAGTCTATGAACCCCCACGCACTGAGGGGGGGGGGGGGAGGGGAAAGACCTTTCTGGTTTGTACTTTTCAGCGTCCATGTATTAGAACAGAAGATAACTTAGATTTGGACACTGATGCAGTATTTCAAAGTCTTGAGGAACAGGACAATACACATTTATAATTCCTTCTCTATTTATCTTATTCTGCCCAGTCCTTCTAGGGGGGGGGAAGAAAAAAAAAAAAAAAAAGCTTAATCCTGCTGGAATTCCCATTCCCCTCACCCCAAGGTAGATCAATGCCCCAACTGATTAGTGTAAGTATCCTACAAATCAGTGGGAGTGTAAATATCCCACAAATATTTCTGGGCTTGTTAATTTACCTTTGTGCCAGGGGGTATTTTCATGAGAAAGTGAATGGGTCAAATCAGCCTTTGTGACAGATACAAATTTATCATGTTGGGGTTTTTTTCCATTAAACACTTCAATAAAGAATGCACACACTTGGACAGTGCAGTAATAATCTGTAAAAGGAAAACCTAGAGTTCATTAATCAGACTGCAAACAACGAGAAAGTGAGACTCAGCCTATGGCTGTATGTTTTAGAACTAAAGCTTGTTGTTAAAATAAGTGGTTTATTTTGCAAATTTTACTAGCTAAGAAAGCACTATGTAAATGGTATCAGACTAATGAATAGTACACAACTTTTCCTTCCTTTACAATACTATTCCTTAATATGATTTCCCAGACTGAGATAGAAGTTATGTATTATTGCAAGAAAGGCAAAAATATCCAGATGTGAGACAAAAAATTACATAAAAGCAAATGAGCTGTTATTCAGGAGAGTGCCTAGATTTCCACCTATCCACCTTTTTCAAGCCTAGTCTTGCTGTTTCATGAGAAAAGGCTTATCTGTAGAGACTAATCTCAAATCTCAGCCATGGGGTTGCTGAAATTGCTGTCTATTCTCTGTGGCCATCAGTTGCAGAGAGATTGGCCACAAGGACCTCCTACTCCTTGGAGACCTTATTACAGCCTTTCAATATATAAAGAGGGCTTATAAGAAAGATGGAGAAAAGCTTTTTACCAGGGTCTGCAGTGACAGGACAAGGGGAAATGGTTTTAAACTGAAAGAGGGTAGATTGGATATAAGGAAGAAATTTTTTATAAGGGTGGTGAGGCACTGGAGCAGGCTGCCCAGAGAAGTTGTGGATGCCCCATCACTGGAATTGTTCAAAGTCAGCTTGGATGGGGCTTTGAGCAACCTGATCTAGTGAATGATGTCCCTTCCCATTGCAGAGGGGATGGACTAGCTGACCTTTAAAGGTCCCTTCCAACCCAAACCATATTATGATTCTTTGATTGATCTGGGTGCTGTATTGAGGGAAAATAACCTTCTTCACAAAGAAGCAACATCGTCCTGGGGGGACCTGAGTGGGAAAGGTGGTGACTTGTTCATATACCTTCAGTGATATACTGTCCCTTGGTATTGTAGAATGCCATCTATTCCATAGTTGGTGACTGTTTCTGTCTTAGAGGGTTTGTAGTTTAAAGGCAAGGAGTAGTATCTGGAATAAAAAAAGTAGAGGTGGACAAGGGAAGACACTTGACAATAAAGACAGATTAATTCTTACTAGCTGCAAACATGCTTCATAGCAGAGCAGTGACTGTGATCCCAAAGATTTTAAAACATTTTTTTCCCTTCTGGTTTGGACAGATAAGACAGCAGTTGATCAGAGTGAGATGGATTTTCCACAAGGAAGAGAAAAGAGTCACCACTGACAAGAGAGGGCAGCAGGGTGAGAGGACTTGAGGCTGAGAAGTTATCTTCATAGGGAAGATAACCAGAGTTCAGGGATGGCGTTCTGGCTCTAGCCTTCTGATTAGATTAGGTTGCAGTAAACCTACGAGCAGCTTTAATACACATGGAACCAGTTTAAAATTGATTCCTGAGAAGGACAGAGTACCCTGCTTAGATCCGAGATGGGTGCCTGCTTCACCAGCAGTGTGCTGAGGTGGCAACAAAAACTGAAAGAAAGAGGGCAAGGTGCATAGTGAGCAAGGCCAGGAAAGGCTGGATCTTTCCTTATGGATGAAACAGGGTGAGAAAGCCATAATAATCTACAGTTGCACCCCTGAGACCTAAGCTAGGCTTGTGGATGCTCAGGGCAAGGGGCTTCTGACTTGTTAGGAGTAACATCAAGCTCCTAAGGAAGGTGGTGCTGCATGCATGAGACCCAAGAGAAAGCTAAGGCCAATGAGAATGCCATGCAATGAAGGGATAAAGGCTGAGGGAGGGTTGGAGATAGAAGGAGCAAACCTGCTTTTCATGCAGAAAAGATGAACACATAAGGCTTCTAAAATGAAGTGTTTAATTTCTCCAAGTCAGCTTTATTTTGGTCAACAGCAAGGGTCACAACAGGGCATTAACACTACGCTGTGTATGAGTGTTTGCTGACTGATGCACTGAAAATGCACTGAGCTTCTTGCAGGCTAGTGAAACAAAAAAAAAGATTAAAGGTTTGTAAACATGACTGCCCCATAACTCATGGATGATTTCCCTCAAAGTATATATTCTTCTAATGAGCCTCCTTTAAATGCAGTGATTGTAATTTTTGGTAAGAATTTTCCTTTTGAGAAAGCAATAAAATGTAAGTGATAACATCCAAAAAATCCTTATTTCAGTTGCAGTGCACAGTGTTTCTGACTATAAGTTAATGGTTTACATATTAATTTTCTCATCTCTCTGATGGGCAGAAAATTGCTTTAATATAAATGCAGTTAAATTTGTCATTTTATATCTACACAGCTTAGGTTTAGAAATTTATTACAAGCAGTATCAAATTGTTTCATAGCAATTTAGCAGCTTTTGTGGAAGAAAAATGTGTCAAGTTGGAGGTTGAGGTAAAATTTTTCTCACATTATAATTAATGTACTTTTTATGTTTATTGTCTAATCAATTATTTTAAAGGAGACTTGAGAAATGTAATAAAAATGTTTGACTGATTCTTGGAAAAGTTAGGTTGGGTTTCTGAGTGCACACAGGGTTTTTCTTTTACCACCCAAATAAAAAGATTTAAAATTCACTTTTTACAAATAAAAGTAAAAATGATAACAATTGTGGTTCCAAAATTCTCCCACTGTTCCAACAGGTGAGAGAATAAGAAGGAAAATAATTTACCTATTTTATCAACTCAGCTTTCCTTTTGAAAACCATACTAATTCCACTAATACTGTCAGCAACTCACTCAGCAAAGTAATAAAGCATGGTCTTACGCTGGAGGATTATATTATCAACTTGACTGAGGCTGTTCAGAACCATTCCAGTGAAGGGACAAAGTCTGATCTTAATGTTAAGTAGTTCTTTGAGTTCATCTCTCATCCACAGTAATCGATCCTGAAATGCTTTTGTAACTTAAATCATCTGTGTAGCACCAATGCTATCCAAAGGGACTATGGGTGTACTTACTCTGGAGCAGCACTTGAAGGACATTTTTGATTTCGGACATGAACTCTCCTATCTCATCTGGAATCAATCCTATCCCTAATTAGATGTTGTTGTTGTTATTACTATTATTATTATTATTAATAATAATAATTTTGCATCAAAGTCATCCCTAGACAATGCACTGTAAAGGACTATAGTTTAATCTCAAGGTTATTACAGCAATTTCCCATACTGGGAAAAAGGTCTTTAGAAGGAAAATGTGATTCTCTCTCTTCTCCTCACCCCCTTTTTGGAAATTGTTCATGGATTTTCACTAGGTCTATTCTCTGTAACATCCACTATAACTAAGTGTACCAGTTACATTGATTTGTGTTCTGCCTGCATGATTCATGGCATGCCAATGTGGTCATTATAATTGAGTTCCAGAATGAAGATAAGCAAGAAAAAGATAAAGCGATAACCTCCAAAAAGCTAGAGATTAATGAGGAGCACTTTAGTCCTGAAGAAGGCAGTGAGTGCGTGTGTTTAGGAAAGTTAGGTCTGTGTAAGATAGGGGAGAAGGTAAATGGCTTTTCCTGTGTACATGTAAAAAAGCCCAAAACAAAACAAAAACAACAACAAAAACAACAACAAAACCAAACAAACAAAAAACCAACCAAAAAAAACCCCACAAACCCAACAAAAAAGCGTACAATTGTACAGTTTAGGTAAGATTTGGGAAAAAAGCTAACTTTCTTCCCTTTCTCTTCCCTTCTGGCCTGCTTCCCATCTTACAACATCATCACGGCCAACACTTTTCTTTTTCATTTCTTTCCTTTCTGCTGCAGGATATCAGCTAATTATCAGAACAGAGTGAAGAAATGTAACAGAATTTAAAAACTGTAGACTTGGTTTGTAAATGCCAATATCTATTTCATAAAACATACTCATTGATGTACTGAGTTTATCTTGCCTTAGCATTGATGAGGCATGCATATTTGACTGTGATCTTTAGGAGAATCAAACTTTCAAGGGGGAAAAAAATCCAATCTGGACTCTAGAATTACCAGTGATGTGAAGCCATTACAAATCTCCTCAATCTGCTCTTAAATATATTACTCAGTTCTTTGCATCTTTCACCGTAAGACTTCCAGTGAACTCATTCTTCAATTTTTCAATATCCTCCTTGAATTTCAACTCCAAATTTGTCATAGGATTCCAGTTACAGCATAGTATGGATACTTTACTCTTTCTCAGCTCATGTTTTGTCTTTAGCTTCAGGTCTTGCTATACCTTTTGCCCATGGCATTTCATTGATACTTCATATTAATTTCATTGCCACCAAAAACCTCAAAGCCTGTCTCAGAAATTATTTTTCTGAGAGAAAGCGTGCAATCCCATGCACAGGAACACCTTTCTTCCTAAATGTGTAGTTTCAGACCTGGCCATACTGAAACATGGAATTTGTTGTACTCCTTTTCTAAACTTTATGTATTAAAAATGTGTTCACTGAATAATTCACCAATCCCCCAATCTTTGTGTTATCTGCATTGTGTCGGTGATAGATTTATGATTTCTCACAAGTCATTGTTTAAAAAATGTCATTAGTACTGATCCAAAAATAAGTCCTGCAGAGTCATGCAGATCCAGGAGGAGCTGGGCTGTTTGCTCCTGACCAGTGTTGGGAAGAAGATGCTGGACTCTGTGGACTGCTGGGCTGACCCAGTGTTCCCAATCTTTTGTTATTTTACAGCACTTAATGATGAATGCTTATAATCATTCAGAAATATAAATTAGTCCATTGAATATCCACTGAACACATACTGTGTTGATTGTACGTTGTTCTTAACTAAGTGGTTGCATGGAACCAAGTGAAATGTCTTACCCAAATCTACATTTATTAATGGAACTCATAATATTGTAGAAAGGTATCACATCTATTTTTCATAAAACTATTCATTGGCATTAATTGTTTCAACTTTTGTTAATTCTTTATTGAGTCTTGTACCACTGTTCTGGTATTTTGCCCAGGATCAATGTGAATCTGACAGACCTGTAATTATGCAAGTAATTCCATTTACATTTTTTAAATAACAGCAACCTACCAGGTTCTTTAAGCTCCTGGAGCTTTCTGATAAAAAAAAAAAAAAAAAAAAAAAGATATGTTTGAAAAGTATGGATGTTTCACATGTTCTCAGTTTTTTCTGTAACTTCTTTAAAAGAAATATTAATATTTTTATATATCAAATATACAGAGTATATTTCCAGTTTTCCAATTTTTCCCTTTTTGGCTTTCAGTTCTCCTCATCCCTTTTCTGCTTTTTTCCCCTCCTCTTTTACTGAAACCTGTAATAGGTATATTAAAAAAATCTGATATGTATTTATTTTTCATTATAAGGATCCTGAGGGTTCTGCTTTTAACTTCCATTAATTAAAATCTAGAAAGTTAAAATATTAAACATTCACAATGTGAATATAATTTTTAATTAAAAAATATGCATTAAAATGTCAAGTTTTTTTCTATATATACAGACTTAGAGAACTAGAGTCTTTGAACACCATTTTTGTCTGCTTTCACAAAGAAAAACATAGCTAGTTTAGTTGGTGAAGAGGAGAATTTAGCTCAGCAGTTCTGGAAAGCCTAGAAGGAATGCTCTCTTCTTCATCTAATCCCAAATGTACTCTGGATAACGGTATGTGTCTGGCAGAAGGGAGTCAGACTGGAAAACATCTGCTACCTCAGCAACCCTAATCCCACATTCTCGGGTCTAACAAGTGTGCATGCTGGACGAATGCATGCATCAGGAAGGGTAAGCATCCAGCAAAGTGTTTTGAAAGCAGGAAACCACTTGCCCACAAAATAAAATGTAAATATTTTAGCACAAAAAACCCACTAAAATTTCATAGAAGAGTCACAGAGACTTATTTCTAATATTTATTCACTAATAAAGTGAGACAATTTCCAAGGTTGAGTGAGATTTTAACTGTTGTGGAAATATATTATCTGGCAACAAGATGTAATACAAAGTATATATGGGTACAGCCTGTCTCAGAGCTTGCTAAATGCTTTGTTTTTTACGCCATCTGTGTGCTGCTATCTTTATCTAGCTGAGGATTTTGTTTATACATCTATATTTAGTACATTGAAAAGAAAAAAAAAAATATAATGATTTTGTTTTCTTTTCAAATGAACCTAGAACAGCCAAAGCCTACCAGAGTAGAAAATGGGCTGGGACACACCTCAGGCGAGATTTGCAATGATTTTTGTGTAAGCACCTGATATTTCTCAAGCGATAATATTGATGAAACAATCTTAAGTTACTTCAAGAATTTCTTTCACAGTATGGATCCAGGTTCCTAAACATATGTGCCTAGGTGACCTCAGCATCTGCTGAAGGTTGGCAGGTACAACAAAAGACCTATGGGAACTGTGCATGGTAGTAGTGAGGGCTGGAGTCAAGGAATAGCTGTATGAGATTGTGTGCAACAGCACTGAATTCAGACACTGTGCAGGTGAGGTGCAAGAAATGTACATGGATGGAGACTAGAAGACTACAGGGTTGAAAGATTCTCAGGCAGGGATGGCTGTGGGGCTTGTACCTTGAAAGAGCTGGGTGCAGAGGGTTGGAAGGGTCAGGAAGCGTGCACCCTGGTCACCAAAATATCTCTTTGTAGCTTAGTTATGTATATATCTTGACTAAGATTAAGGCAGTTATTATCTCATCATATAAATGAGAAAGCAATGACACCTGTCATCTCCTTTTCATGGGAAAGGAACTAGCACTCCTTTTCAATTAATCATTTTGTAGAAAATGAAAACCAAAATACTCAGCTGTTTTTCTGACCCAGACATAATACTGTGAGCTATTTTCTGGATAGGCAAAGCTTTTATACAACTAGGTGATGGACTGTGGAGGTGGGAAGACCTGAGCTCCAAGTTCCTCTGCAAACTTTCTGCTGACATTGGATAAATAATTTCACTTCTCTAAGCCTAATTTGTTAAGTGGCATTTAGAAGAGGGAGGGAAAAGGCCCAATATGGTTTTTAAAAGGTGAATAGGTTGAACCAATATCTTTCTTGCATATGCCTCTGTAATTCTAGTGAAGTCAATAGGCCAATTTGTATTTACCAAATGAATGACCCAACATTCTGTTCCCTTGGAGTTTTAGATTTCCTTTTTCTTCCTTCATGTCCCTTAAATCTACTTTTTGGTCACATAGTTTGACAGGATGTATGTGCATTTCTTCTGCTAATGAATGAAAACAAAGACAATTTTGGCTGAAACTGGCTAGGAATAACATTAAACTGGAAATAAGAAAAAGAGTTGAAGAGGCAAGATTTGTACTGTAAGCCACAGTCACTTGATCAGTGGTAAGCGTTTGTTTCCATGGTGTGGGTAACTTGAATGCTTGACAGCACAACTGATCAGTTGAGTTAGTTTAGCCTTGAGTTAAGTGAAGTCTGGCCTGTGCTGGGATTTTCTAGGGATTTCATTAGCAAATCTTTCTTGCAGTCCATGGTTTTCACTGTTTTTCTACTCTTACATTTATACCTGGGGGAATATCTCCCAGAAGACCTGGTTTCTTTTTCCTAAAGTATACTATGACTTTTTCTAGCAGCAATAAAAACTGAAAGAGCATTTGTCTGTCCTCAATCGAAAGGTAACACAGAATGCTAAATGAATGGATTTTTAACTTGTTGTGGTCTTGATTCCTTGGAAGTTTCTCTAGGAGTGTGCTGGTGTGAGTTATGATGGATCATTATGAAAAGAGCCTAGACTACCTGTGTTGCCAAGATATATCATATTAGAGATATTAGAGTGCTTAGTTTTAACTCTGTTGATCTTACTGCCTGATACTGGATCTTAAAAGACCCTGGAGTCACGATGACAGTTGGGATAAGAATAAAGAATGTGACCATATGGTGCTTTTGTATGTTATAGGATGCAATTGTGAAACTTGGCATGGCTCACTTTGTGAACCAAGAATGCTGGAGACAGATATATCATTGGGAGATAAGAAATCTTGCATATCCAATACAAAACTGAAGTTCACATCTCTGCTAGAACTGTTTTGATCTTATCTACAAACTTATCCCCATGCTATACTACAGAGCTGTCAGTTATCAGTGACGTATCTGCAAAAAAGCTGAAGTTTTGGATTTTAGACCATTATGAAGTAGAATTTTGCCACTACTGAGCTGAGTGACAGGTGACTTATTTGGTTCTTTCTACACAGCTTGTGCTTGTGACCTCCCGTAGCATGGACAGCTGCCTATCTTTTAAAATTACCAGCCTCTCCAATTTATTTTGTGTGCCTCTGTGTAAAATAGGATTAGATGAACGGGAAAAGCAATGTATTATTTTGGAGAGACCATTTTCAGCATTTAGCTTGTGAGCAGAGCCAGTCATGTTTCTTGCTTAACAAATAATTCAGACTGACTGATAGAGGTAAACCAACCTCTGTGGGGTATAAAAAAAAACACAAAAAAAACCCAACCCAACAAAAAAAAGTACTTAAAATTCAGGCTTTTGAAACAGCCCCTTCATAATGACAGACAAACCAGGATCCTGAACTGGAATCAATGAACTGACTTGTTCACCATATTAGCCACATGCAACAGAAAGGCATCAAAACGACTTCCTGATAAATCATTCATACCTTATAAATGCATTTGCATTGCTTTATGCTGATACATAAATGCATGAGCTCTTAATTTAGTCTGATGTCACTCTCTAGCCTTAGTTCTGGTCTCGTATGCTCCTACAGCTACTGTGAGATAGGGCAAATGCCATCGACCAGGGAAGAATGAGTGGCACAGCATATTTCTAAAGTAGGTATAATTACCATTTTGTGTGCCAATTAATATTAGATTAAAAAAAAAAAAAAAGACATCCTCCAAAGGAATCTATTTATTATTTAAAAGCCCCCCAGGGTATCTTCTGACATGGATTGGTGCTATAGCAAAGCAGAGGCATGAAAGCAGCTGAAAGCAGACAAACTGTTAAGCAGCATTTAATCCTTTATGCATGTTTTATACATAAACAAATTGGAATGTGTAGATCAATGTCCTCCAGCTGTTTTTCAAACACCATTCTGCCTTCATTAAAGATTTAGGAAGGAAGTTTCCAAACATAGATATGATATCGGGAAAAAACAGGATAGGATCTTTTTTCTCCTTCTCCCTGAGAGGTTTTCTTAAAACCACCACTGCCTCTCGCTTGAGTAGCAGTACATTGTAAAGTGTCCCTTTGCCACTGCAGCCTGCACATTAAATCCTTTATACAGTCATGTCTTTTAGTGCTGAGTCCCGTTAATTAGACAAAAGATATAACTCCCTGATAAAGTGTCCTAAGAGAGAGCCAATTTGGCCACATCAAGTTCACACGGGAGTCATAAAATACCAGGCTCAAATCAATTCCATGTAAACTCGGCCTATTTTCAATGACGTAGTGCTCTATGGCGCCTTGAACATTTATTCTAACAGCCACAGTGAGAATTCGTTGATTTAATCCGGAGGAAGGGTTTTCAATTTACTCCTCCTTGTCATTAGAGGTCTTCACTAAAAGGAAAAAATTTTGCCTCAAGACTGGGGTGGAGCAGTGTGGGGTGAAACGAGGATCTTGGTGGCTGCTCAGCATTTAAGAGATTGGCTTTGTAGGGATACTGTCTTTGCAGTTACATTTCAATTCTTTCTCATAGGTCTTACCTCTGCTGAGGGCTGGACTCTTCCCCCAGCCTGGTGGTATGTTTGAGTTTCAGAGCAGCGGCTGTTATAGCCAAGTCTCTATTACAGCTATGAGAAGGTTTGAGGGAATAAATAGCTCTTCTGTATCTTTGACAGTATTGCTGTTGGCTCTAGTAGCCACATGTTGATTGCAAGTCCCTAAAGCTGAATCCTCTCCCATCTAATTGCACAAACATAAAAGGACAACTGCGGCGACTTACTGAGACCTCTTGGCAAGGCATGTAGTCTTGTTTCCCTGCTCCTTTGTCCATTAGCGCACATTTCTGCCTTCACCACATCCCATTAACATCAACTTGAGTTTTCTGGTTTTACTTCCTAGATTTGTGCAGGCTGAAGACACTATCCTGAAACCACTGTTAGGAAATACAGGGATCCAAGCTCTGTGCAATGTCATCCCTTCCTTCTGTCATAGATAGCAGGATCTCTGCCACACTTCAAACCTGGCATGAATTTCAGAGTCAGATCCTTTACCTGGCTGCTGCCTGCAGTGAGTTAAATGGGCTGCCACAATGCCAGATGGGTTTGTTTCATGCTTTGGTATTACTTGGCTCCCTCAAACATACAGTACAGAAAAATACCACTTCCACAACAAAAGATGAGCTGGGATTTCCACTCTGTGTGCCTTGAATTTAGATTCCTGGGACCTGATTATTTAAAGGTGTTTGCAGCAGCACTATAAAGTCAGTGAGTCTTGCAGATGTTCAAAAGCTGTAAAAATCACACACACACACAAGCACCTAGAGACCTGCCAACTTAAAGCCCTTTCAGCAGCTGCTGTTAGATGCAGCTCTCATTTACCCTTTACTCCTACACTAAGGTTATTACTATTTAGAATTAATATACAGCTGTTGTATCACAGACCTGTAGGGGAACACTTTTGTAGTGGGTGGGTCCTCTACACAGAAGGTTTGCAGAGCACTGTGAGGTGAATGGCACCGTATAAATGTAATAGATTATTAGAGCTTGCAGCCTGTATTACGCGTTCCCAGTGCATAAAGCAATCCAGCCTTCCTAGCTGGAGAAATTAAAATGTAAACACAAGATGCTGCTTTGCTACATTCACATCTGGTGTTGAGGCTGGTATTTTCCTATGAATATTTTCAAAACATCCAGATTGTTCAGAACAAAATTGCAAATACCACATCTGCTCCCTGAGGCCTCTGAGAGTCTTGCACCCAGATGAAGGCAAATAAAAGGAAACTCAGCAGCACTTGATAACATATCAAGAAATCCAGGAAAATACAGTCATAAGCACTTTGGCTGATTTTACATTAGGAAGACAGTTGCTTTCTGACAACACAGGTTACATACCTGAAGTCTCCAAAGTATGAGATTTCATGACCTTTATTATGTTCCACCTATGTCTGAATAATACGATTCGCATCTCAATTATCTAACTCCATTTTTGAGGTGCAGAAATGAAGATAAATATTAGCTGGAAATTCTGGGCACTTTGTCTTTCACTACAAGTTGCTTCAGAATATCTCTATGTAGCAGAAGAAAAGTGTATTTCTATATATAGATAGATACAAGTAATCATCACTGAAGTGCTTTCCCAGTCAGAGGTTCCCACTGGCTAAGACAGTGATAATAAATGAGGAATTTACCAGCAAAAAGAGATTTTTCATTTGTCTTGCATCGTTTTCTGCTAACATGAAGTCAGCAAGTTGATCTATCTTCCAAATCATCCACAAGGTTGGAATTCCTTCTTTCCTTGTCTTCATCTTGCTTCCAGGCTACAAGGACTCTGCCCTAAAACCAGGTAATTTATAGATGCCTCTTTCTACTCTTTTCTCAGGTCTCTGCAATAACCTAAAGATCCAAGAATGAAAATGTAATTTCTCACAGATCTCCTAGCAGGATTTGGAAAAAAAAAAAAAAAAAAAAAAAAAAAAGCTGTCTGTATTTTACCTCCCCACTGTGTGAAATCTTCACCCGTATTTACCAGTGATATATCTGGATAGTGCTGCTTGCTCGCAAGGCTATTAATAGAAGTTGGCTTTAGTTGAACCTTAGTGAGAAAAGTGATAATAGAAAAAACTTGATGTCTACACAGAACAGTCTGTGACTGCAAAGATACTTATAAACCCATATGCGTGGGCTCAAATTCTCAACATCCTCTCAGCGCCAGCTAGTGTTAAAATGGTCGACATCATACCAGCTACAATTGAACCCAACAGACCAATGTAGAAATCAAAACGACCAAGCTAATGTGGAATCCTAAATAGAAGCTGTACAGTGCAGCCAGCGCTGTGCCTTGTATTGATTTGGTGTCATTAGAGGACCCCCATCCACCAAAGTGACCCTAAGGTACAATGAATTAAGGGACTCTGCTCATGGCAGTGGGCATTTGTGAATTTGGGTCTGGATGTCAAATCAAGATCATTTTGGGTACAGTGGACTACTTGTAGTACAAAGACTGAGGATTTCAGTCCATTTTCATAAATGATAGATAATTATCTATTTCTCCAACTGAAACGGCTGCAAACCTGCCCCTTGGGCTGTGTGCTTGAGACAGTTTTTAGTAGAATTCACTTTCTAGAATCCAAATACACTTGAACACAAAGATAAAACAAAAGGGGCCAGGACTGAGATGCTCCATTCTTAGTAACTAACTAACTTCCTTCTCCTAAACAAACTCTTGTTTCCAGCTTTCCGTGACTGATAACTTGTTATTACATTAATGCCCAGTGTTATGATAAGTATTTTGACAAAATTTCTTTGATTCTTTGTGGGATTGGATGCATTTTACTGCATGCCAGATGTAGTGTATAGATAGTGCAGTTCCCCTTTTAAGGGGCACTGGTTTGATTGCACAGGCTATAAGCTGTCAGTTTGGCTTTCCAAAGAAACAGAAAATGCAGAAAATGAATACAAGAAATGCTCTTGGGTGTTTGTTACCTGATATAATTAGTCATTAAATGGCCATTAAATATATATAGTGACTTAAAATTCTTAAAATTCTTAAAATATATATAGTGACTTAAAATTCTTAAAATTCTTAAAATATATATAGTGACTTAAAAATTCTCCCCCATCTTTACCCAAAATCAAATAAGCAAGCAAAGAAAAACTGTTTCTGTACTACTGCTGCAGCAGTCTACTTTTCTCTTGCTGGGTAAGATGATAATTTTTCTAGTGGTATTAGAGTGTCTCTTGTGGCAATTTCAGGTAATTATGATTTAGTATGAATAAATCTGGAAAATGAATGCAGAAATGACCACAAAGTTTAAAAAATCATTGTTGAGAGGAAATGTCATAGGAAGGTTGACAGGCAGATTGCCTCTATTCCTTTGTCTCACCTTCTAGCTTATTCAGAGAATAAGAATATAATTGTGAGGGGTTTCTTCAGATAATTTACAGACCTTTACCTTGGGCATCATCTGAGGGGAGAGTCTGCATGAATCTAGGAGCGGATGGATAGCTTTGCATTTCAGCCACCTTAACCTTACAGGGGCGCTTTGGAGTAGAACAGGAACCAAATGTGTTGGGAGGTGGCGGCATGCAATATGCAGATGTATATGCAGATGCAGCCATCCACAAAATAAACCTTTCCTGGTTAAAGATGACTCTTCTGGCTGAGGAATTTTCCTCTGATGGGATCTACTGAAGCAATAGTGACACAAAACCAAAGGGGCAAAAGAAAAAGCAAGGCAACTCTGGCAGATTTATGCCAAGAAACCAGCCTACCTCTCTGTGAGTCTACCTGTCTAGCCCAGCTATACAACTGTTCCTTCTGTAAAAAGCATCTGAAATTTCATAAAGTAAACTTCAAACTTAATAACTTCAGTTATTAAATCAAAGTTGATTCTTAACTATAGACATGAAAAAGCCTGTGTGCAAGCCTGAGGACTGAAAGGAGTATAAGCCATCATCTGAAATTCCCTCACATTGCAGTTGGGCACAGACATCTAACCTCCTTTGGCCATAAGAAACATATTGTTATCTCTGATGTGTGTTCTGATTCTACAATTTCTTTCTCTTTTTTCCTCTGCTAATTCTAGTCTTCACTGTGAAGGTCATTGTTGCTGCACTGTGCTGAGTGACAGCCAGGAATGAAATCAAAATAAAAGTTATATAAACTTCCTAAAAGTGAGAAAACACCTGGTATTGTCACATCCTGCTTGAGCTTTACATTCTCTGTCAACAATCCATTAAGCTGCTCGCAGTCTGAATAGCAGATTTAGGTATAAGCCCCTTTTAAAGTACATTGTCTGGCAAAACAAACCCAGAAATCTGTATTGGCTGGATTGTAGCAAGGACTACAATTCTGCAGTAAGATGTAAAACTTAAAAAACAGAATTTAACAGTCAAGCCTTGTCAGCAATATATAAGCACATTTATTCGGTAAACTCAAAGATAACCTACCTTTTGAATAACTGCTTTCAGATACAGAAATGAAGTAATTTAAATGTAACTGAATGAACCTCAGGTGTTGAAAGAGAATACACAAAAGCAAAAAGCAGAGAGATAAGGTCAGCTAAAAAAACTTAAATTTTATAACAGCTGTAAAGTAACCATTTCAGTGAATCAATATTAAGACCTGGCATTTATGACAAGGTAATTGTTAACATTTTTAGTTCAATGCATTGTACAGTCAGTAACTGATATTTGAAACAAAGAAAGCAAGAAAATAATTATTTTTGTGAGTTTTACAGTTTCTAATTAGGAATACTAAGAGATACAATTGATTCGCCCAAAACTAAAGAAAAAAAAAGTCAGTGAAGGTCTAAAAACCAGGACTGCATGATTTCTACTTTTGTATTCTTTCTCACAGACCTCTCTACTTATCTTTTAATAGAAAAGCTATTATAAAATATTGAAGTAGATAGTCGCTCTAGCTATCCTTTCAAAGAATTCAGCTCTACATATTCCATGGAGTACAAACAGTTTAATTTGGAACACTGGCCTCAGGGAATACCCAGAAAAGATCAGAAATAATCTGCCGCCATATTATCCGTATTGGTGCTTAACAGTTAAGGACTGGCCTCACAACATTTTTAGCTGCAGTTTTTCTTACTCAGGATTCTAAGTGGCATCACTTGAGTGCCTCTAATGATAACCAGTATGTTATTTTATTTACCTCCAGTATCAGCTTGTTTCACCTAGAACTGACTTGCTACTAGACACAAGAAAGTCTAGATAAGTTTTGTGATTCTACCCCAGCGTGACAAACTTATAAAGTATTCTATAGCCATGCTCCTGGGACTTCCCTGACACCATAGCAATAGCAATCTCTCTTCTGTATTAAACCTTGGAGACATCAACCAAGTCCAAGAGGGCAGGAATTTCCCTTCTGAAAGTCATCATGAAGCCACTGAAGGCAAGGAGAGAGGCCAGTAGCACAGGAAAGCTTTCACTTAGACAGCCAGTGCATGAACACCAAACCATTACAATGTGATAAAACCAGGACTCATCCTTCCCTCAGCTCTCTTCATCTTCATTTACTCCCATCAAGCTTTCCCTGGCAGGTGCAAATCTTAGCAGGCACAAGTAAAGAAGTGAGGTCTGGCTACAGCTGGACATGATGAATCTCATCCAGTCTGAGCCAGAGAGTGGGGGTATTCATCTTGCCTGCATGAAGGATGGCCAGTCCAAGCCTGTCAAACAGGCTCCTGTTGTAGTCAGTGGAAAGAGAAAGGCATTGCGGAACATGAACCATCACATCTTAAACTAGGTGCCTACCATCAGTGAAAAGACTGTCTCACCATGTCTCAGCTCGTTCTCTAATCAATCAGCAGAAAGCAGCTGCTGCCTATTAAGCAATTGCATTTAGATGGGGTGGATTCCTACAGAAATGTTTGCCATACCACAAAAGACTTCAGAATTTGCAAAAAAAATGTAACCGACAAAAAGTGCTTAAACTGACTCTCTACCCTTTGGAGATGTCTGTGTCACAAAGGAGATCCACCCCTTTCAACAGCCAAAAGAAAGCTTTTACTCTCAACTTTCTCTATAGCTTTTAAGAAGTAAATAATAACTTAGTTATTTCAATACATACTTAAAGATCATATTCACTTTCCCACCTTCTGCCTAGTATCTCATGCAGCAGCCACAGTGTCTCCATAGCTCCCAGGTGCAAAGCAGCCTGATTCACTGCTTCCTTCTGAAAACACCTCAGAAAAATTTTCCTCCAAACTTCAAAAAATATTGAGCACTCACTGGAAGAGGATGTAAGTGGTGAATGTTCCTTAAACTAAAACTCTGCACTGTCCAGCTTCATTCAATCCACCTAATTTCTGGAGGAAGTCTGGCACCAGCAAAAAAGCATTAAAAGATAAATAAATAAGTCTTGACTTTGCTTGAATTACTCAATGATTGTTCCTGGGTTTTATTCTACATCTTTAGTGTCATTACCAAAAAGGCACAAATTGTATTATGAAATCATCTTGTTCGCTCAATAGTCTCATCAGCTTAAGCTTTTTCCATAAGCAATTTCTTCCAGCTAGAGATTACACTTTTTTTTCTTTCTCTCTCCTGTTTCTTCAGCTGGTATGAAGGATAAACAGGTTTTAAAATTGAATATATTTTGAAGGCAGAGTTAGGAATTTGCATGTTTATTGGTTTAGTTGTTGTTTGTTCTTATGGTTGTTTCCTCTTCTTCATTATAAATGAATAAGTTGCTTTTATGTAACAAACGTGATTTTTTGCCTGACTAGCCTGGCTTTTGTCATCATAGAAGAAGAATTTGCAACCTCAGGATTCTTTTCCTCTTGCTTTGGTCTTTGGTCTTCTAACCTGTTGCATATGGAGATTTTAGAAGTGTTGCTCAACGTGGGTAAGAGGTTTTTCTTTCACTGAATGACTGAGACTGAGTTAACATACTTCCCCTTTTTAATTAGTATTCATTTATATTTGATGTGAAAAGGTGGAAGGGAACATATTTTGTGTTTCACATAGAAATGCTGGCAATGAATTAAAGAAAACACAACAGAAAGAACAGGGGGAAAGAGCATTATGTAGTTCTGTTTCTACTTATTTCCAGATTTACTGATTTCTTATTAAAGGGAGAACAGAAAGTGTCCATGATGATAATGCTAACTCTATTTATGAGAGGTTACAGAGAACACCGTGTACTACACAAATACTTTGGGAATGAGGTTTCATTTCAGTTATAGATTCATAATATTTCTAATGCCTTATGACTCTGATCATCTTTTGTGACCCAGCAGTTGAGAAACATCAGTATAGTTAGCTCAGGGATCATTCCTTAAAACACCACTGTGAGGAAAGGTACAAGCTAAAAAGCTTTATCTTCTGATCAATGCAAACTTGATAAATGGAGTAAATAACTGGCCTCAGCCTCATTATTTATGTTCAGAATCCTCAGAACTGACATCACCTGACTCCAGTGCTCAGCTACTTTTGAGATCGAGGGTCTTTGCTTATTGCCGCAAGAACCACAGTGGTGCAAGTCATTTCCACAGGCCGTTTTTGTCTTAAAGTGCAACTGGTGCCATCTGAAGGGACTATCTCAAAACGCACACATATGGCCATATGCCTTAGTCTCTGTGACAAGTAACAAGGAGAAGAGGCAATAAAAGGAGAAACATGTTGAAATGAACAAATACTAAACTCTGGTGTAGTATCAGCTTGAAGATTGAGTGTCACCATTTCCTCTCTTGTCAAATAGATCATGTGGGAAGCTGCACTGTCCAATGGTTATCAATGTAAACTGTTTTGGACTGAAACTGACTTTTACCTCCAGCTTTTACTCTGATTTTCTGGGACATTGAGACAAGTGACCCAACTCCTTCTGTCATTATCCTGTTTGGACCACAGGTTAAGCAAAGCTGGGAATGTCTCTCTTGATCATATTCTCAGCTGAGATCTCACCTGAAGCGTGTGATTCCAACATGCTGGAAAAAGTAGGGAGGTGAAAGACACAAGAGTGTTAGAGCCCTGAATTGTCTTAAGATTTGTTCTTGTAAATTTGTCCACAAAATGGTTGGAGTGAATATCTGCATTAGGACCCACAATTGAGTATTCTGGAAAGTGCTTAGGTGGTCTTTCTCAGCACACACTGCATTGTGGGGGGTTTGAATGGCTGCACTAGCATTTTCTTCGTTTGCAGACTTTCTTTTCAACAATCACACAAGACTTTTACCTTAAAATTTCCTTACCTCCGCTGAGCTGAATGGAAAATTTTTTTCTAAGAAATGCAAAAGTGTTTGCAGACCTCAGAGACTTAAATCACATCAGTCTCATGAGTGATGGTGGAAAGGACATAAAGGTTTTACTGCCTGATTATCTACACAAAAGTTTTTTGAAAATAAATATCCATGACCTTTTAACTTCAATTGAAATACCACCCATTTGAAAGAACATATCCACATTACATGATTTTGTATGAACAGTGAGCGGAGACTAGCATTTCAAATTCAAAATGCAAGGGAAATCAGGTAGGCAGAACATTGCTGTCTGGATTAGAATTTGGTTTTGTTATCAGTTATTAGCTTCTAATACCGCAAGTTTTATATGGTTACACAAACACACACACCCATACACATATGGAAATATATGTGCTGCATTATGAGCCATTTCTTTCATTATTAAGTAACAAAATAATGCATTTGTTCCAAATTATGACTGTCCACAGAAAAAAACACAAGGCTTCGTTAATACACCCATTGCCACCCAGAAAGTTTGACTAATTCTTCAAGTAAACTATACATTGTGAAAGTATTGAAAGTTTGCTCATAGCTGCTGAGAAATTAATAGAGGAGAAAGCAGGGAGTAGATTTTCTTTTTAACAGAGCCAAGACTGAACAAAGAGAATAAGCACAGTTGCTGTTGTTTGCAGGGTCTCTTAAAATGCAACAAATTCAGCCCTGACAAATGTGCAAAAACTTGAAAAAAATGTTAAAAAAAAAGTCATTAGAGTAAAATATTTAACAGATCATTTCAGTCTCACTGTAGGAAATCTTTATATGCACCTCTTGTCTCATATTGCTAGCAATATTATGGCTTTGTTTGTGTATGATGTACTTTTTAGGCTTTTAGGGTAATTTTTTTATTCCTGTCTGGGAATTTATGATATATGCGTTACAGTAGTGTCATTCTGAGTTCTTTTACTCATTATTGTATAAAAGAATCCTGGAAGAGCAGTATATCTCTTGCTTAGTATTTGTTATGTCTAAAAAAAATAAATTATGAAATTTATTGAATTGTTAAAGTAATGACATTTTAAGAAACTGAATCTGATTTTCTCCAACATTAGGAAACTTTGCCCAGGACCCTCAAAGGAATTTAGGCTTCTAACTTCTGATTTCACTGGCAGAGCTGGCTAGAGGGGTTTATCCAGATCAGTTTAAATGAGTAATAGGTTCACAGTCTCTTTAGAATATCTAAAATATTTATCAGAATTATTTAGTGAATATGGTTTTAGTGTTTTAAATTCCTCTTAATTGAGCCAGTTTCAGCTACAGTCCTTTATCATTATGGTTATGTGCGTGAATTCCTGAACGAAAATATTGCTAAGCTTGAAGCATTGAGCTAACTTATTTCTACCCATGGAAAAAAAAAAAAAAAAAAAAAAAAAGGAGCAAATGCTTCTCCATAATTTTTAAAACTTTGTAGGTTTTTTTCAAATTCATGTAATATTTCCTAAGTCAAATGGTTTTGTTTTTCTGAAATGACATCATATTTAGAAATTCCTGCAACTGCAGTTTTTAAATAAATGGATGTTCAGAATAGGCAAGTTTTTCTTCAGATCAAGTAAAGCACTTCAGTCTACCCAAAACATGTATGTGGGAAGAAGAACTGGCTGGCTGGCTGTGTGTTAATCAGATTTCAGAAATATGAAAAGAAAGTTTTATATCTCATTGCAAGAAATCTTTAATGTTTGATTCCAGCTCTTGTTTTGAAGAAATGTAGTGGTCTAAAATAATGAATTGGTTCCTGCAACAATTAAAAAATGTGGTATGTTTGCATTAGCATCAAGCAGCACAACCCTGTATTTGACAAAATCAGCGTAGCTCAGTTGTCTTCAACAGAGTGTTGTTTAGGTAAAGTCTGCCTCAGTGTTCCCTAGTACACCTCACATGCTTGCTAATTTATAGTTATTTTTTCTATCCTAACTTTCTCTTCCTCTGTCTGTCATTGATGATAAAGAATTAGCTGCTTTCCCAGGATGGCTTCACAAGTTTGGTAAAGATTAGTCAATCCATGAAAGAAACAATAGCAATATGACATGTCTGTACCAATATAATGTATTGCAGGTTCATTGCATTGCACACAATAATGAGTGCAGCTGTATACCTGCCCGTAACTAACTGCTCACTGACTAATATAACTGCTCTTCCAGTGTGTGCAAATTAGTGAGCATACATGTGTTTCTAATTATGCTATCCACAAAGAAAGGGTGAAAAAATGGATCTTTGTATGTCAACTAAGGAAAGGACTTTTCCCTCCCGTTGCCCGAAGTTTTTTTCTCACCACACAGATTTTTTATGGGACTGAGATCTTCCTTTCGCACAACAGGTTTAACATCACAAAACAGGCTCATGTTGAGTTACCAGTGTATTAGAGCAAACAATTTGAAACAGAAATGAAGCAGGCAATAATAAAAATTAAATATCTCTTCTCTACAACATAAGAAAAGGAAACATTTTGAAACAACTTTTCCAGAGTTAAAATACAAATAGAACCTATAGCACCTCCTGCTCTATGCTACGTAGTTAGAAAACATGGAAAACCACCACAGGAATTATTCCATAACATAGGGGCTTTCTAAATTTTATAAGCAAATATCTGATTCCTGACTTTTCGTTGCTCCTACACTTCAAATAGATTAATTCACTTACTGCTTCTTCCACTCCTTGTATGGACAGCAAAAGCTAAAGGTTTGATTATACCAATAAAAGCAAAGTCATGTTCATATTTTCAAACTAAAGGATTCAGTCTCTTACATAGCCCTTGCATCACACCTTCATCTAGAAAGGTAACTTTTAGGGCCCGAAGTATAGTTCAGTCAACAGTCACTCAGTTGCTTAAGGTCTTGTTCAGTGTCTTAAAATATGACTTTCATGAGGGTAACACTCCTAACCCCCTCTTAATGATGAAGGAACACATACAAACTAGTGAGCAAAGAGAATAAAATTCTCTTCATTTCTTATAAGAGGCCAGAAGGAATTACCAGAAAAGGAGGACAGTCTGTTACACTGAATAGATGTGGTTGCATAAGTGCAAAGGCTGGAAAAATGAGCTGTTTGTTTATCTTGACAACAATGTGTATTTCTGCACTTTACATCATGGCAATAAAGCATAACTTTGCTCTGAAATTTCATGGTGAATCCTGCTTTTCATAATTTGTGAATGTTTATAATTGCAGTCATTTAGAATCTGCAACAATGGCAGGGATTACCTTGCAGTGAAGGAATGCCACAGAGAAGTTCCTTGTTACAGCTTAATAGCTTCACAAGTATATACTAAATTTGCTAAGATTAACTGTGAATTTTTTATGGTGCTTCTAAAAAGTCACTTGCCGGAAGCATTGCCCTTGGAAACTCCCTTTATTTACCTGCCATGCCATTGCACTATTTACTCTCTACCCTTGGCTTTTACAGGGTACCTGAAACAAGCCAGCATTGAAGCACTCTGAAGGTCTAGGAAATGTTAAGTGTAGGCAAAAGAAATTATGATCTGGTGAAACTGGAAGCAGAGGAAACAGAGAGAGGGTAAGGAAGCAGCACTTGTCATTCGTATTCCAGAGCACAAAATCTTCTGCTCTCAGAGGGGGAAAGTCAGTGAACAATGGTTATAAATTAATTAATGCTTCACAGACTCCTAATTTTATATCTTTTGCATTAAATAGTCATGGAATGAAATGCATAAACAGTACTTTTAGAGAAGATAGACCCACATTTCTCTGTTTCCAGGTGAGTGCCTGTCACAAGAACATGGAGTCAGGCTCTGCTGCACTCTCTCCCATTCCCTCCAGTCTTTTGTGCAATGTGGAATAGGTTTTTACAGGAGAAATTGAAAATGCCAACTCACATTAGCCAGTTGATTAGTACTTATTGCACCCTCAGGAAGAGTGGATTTGCATCTCAAAAAGAACAGTTAAATCCAGGCCCCCTCCTCTTCAGCTGCATGGTTTAAGGGGAGAATACTTTAGATGGGTGCATATTGTGTGTACTGCTGTGTGGTACATGTGCCCCAACAACATTTCTTGAATTGGGTGTCTCTGTGTGATACTTGGAGAAATACCTAATGTGTGGAGCACAAAGTGCTGAGGAATGAGATATTCCTTGTGTGAGTCAGTCCGGAAGCATTTTTTAGGTTAGCATATGGAGAAACATAAGTTGAAGCAACCAAAGCACTTCACCTCCATCTTTGGTGCCAGCTAAATGGAAGTTTTTGAGATTGTGCGCCCAGGTACTTTAAATACTGCAGAAGTCTAATTTCAATTTCCAAAATTCCATTATGTTCAGAGGAATGATACTCCACAACTGTCCATAGTAGTATCATAGTTATGGTCTAGGAGAATGGTAGGCCGGATATAGGAAGGACTTATGCTGACTGTCAGAGCTGGACTTTATTGGACTACTTTCCATAGCTTTATAAACTGCCTGAAATATACCTGAATAACATACACAAACCAAAAGAACAACAACAAAACCAGGGGAAAAAAAACCCAACCAAAACCATAGCGCCCAGATATTAACTGCATCTTTCACAGTAACTGTGTAGTGGTCCTGATTAATTGGTCCCATCATGCCAGACAATATACAGAGGAGAGAGTAGGGGTAGTTCCTGCTTAGTAAAGCAGTAACAAACGTGATAAACCAAGAGGAAACTGTCTTAGTACAGCTCCCAGCAGCTAGAGGACAAGAAGAAGCAATGAACTGAGGTCTCCTGAATCCTAGAGCAGGACACAGGACTTCACTTAGGTGTGGAAGTACATGTTGCAGGATGGGACATCATGATATCAAATCACTATTAGCTTTTCAGAAATGACTGTCAGGAAAGCAGCTTCAATAATGTTGACTTTCCACAGCCTCTGCTATTGCCAGCTCTAGCCCTTGATAGAAGGTTTATCAGTGCTTTGAGAGAGGTAACTTGATCTCTCTCAGGCAACTGTTGTATTTTACCCAAAGAAAGGGCCATTTTTGTAGAGTAACACATAATTTGTTTAGCATTACCCATAACATTTTATGATTGCTTTCATAAAACTCCCACTTTTTGGCAGCTTTTCTTACCCAATAAAGTGTGTGAAGGAAGGAAATAAAGCCAATAGTTGTTCCAGCCATCACTAGAGCACTTGGGATGGAGGCAAGTCTTTAAATATGGGGGACCAACTTAGAAGTGCATGGAAGATAATTTGTGTGATTTTGCCTTTAGCAATTTTATTTACCCTGGCTTATTTAAATCTATTTTCATCTCTCTATCTGTGGAGACGTGTGTCTCAGCCTTTTTTTTTTTTTTTTTTTTTTTTTTTTTTTTGTAGTTTTAAGCCATTGTAGGAGTCAAAAATGGAAGAAAAACTACGAAAACTGTCAGGACTCTGACAGGTGTCCTCTGACAAAGCTTTCCAGGGAGGTTTAAAATGTTGTTTTTCCCAAGCTTACCCCTGTCTCTCCTCCCCCACACTAAGTAGAAGGCTTGACATAATCCAGAAGGAGCCTACATGTCACATTCACTGACTGACAGCCTGACCCATGAGCTTAACCCCATTTTATCAACTGTTCAACCTAGGAAGTAAGACGAGGTACTGAAGTTGATAAACCTCCCATTTGCCTTCTGATTCAGCTCTGGAGGTGATCCTATCTGGCAGGAAAGCAAGTGCAATAACGTGTTAAATCACTCCAGGAGTCAGACAGAGGGTGCCAGCCTGAGATCTCAGATCCCTCTATCTAGCTCCCTGCCTCGCAGCAACTTTCTGGTATTTTAGAATTTTCTTGTTTCTTCCACATCCCTCAGGGAGGCTAATTTCATGGCTCAGTGCATCTCCACTGTCCAGATTATTGTTTTTCCCTTCTGGATACTCAGCCTGAATTTTCCTCTTACACTAACCCCATTAGTTACTTGCATGATTAAGCTAAGTGGGTGAGCCTGACAGAATGTGAGGTCCTTGAAAACCCTCCAGTTTTGGAGAGTGTGGGTTTGCAATCTGCATTTGACTTGGAGACTATTCTTCTGATTAAACACTCTCCCATTATCGTAACGAATCATTAAAGTTAAAAATAATTGAAATCTATATATAAAAGCAACTGCTAAGGTAAAATGACATCATATACAGCCCATTGTGGAAGTGATCTGGCTGTGAATTGGGGATCCTTTGAATGAATGTCTTCACATTTGTATTACAGGTCATCTTCTGGCATTTCAGTGATGGTTCAAAGGATTTGAAACATTTTTTGTTTATTTTCTTAAACAGAAACTGTAGTCCCTACTTAAACTGCCATGGCAAGAAGAATTTAAGGGTAGAAAAATCTGCTATTTTCCGTACTCCACTGTTGGAAGTGCCCAACACTTTTTCATCATAATGCTTCTCTCTTCCTCAATTATTCAGCGTTCTATCATCTACTCTTTAATTGGATGCATGGAAAAACAAAGAAACCTAAACCCTTGCTTTAAACCCTGCAAAATAAGATTGAATTCTCCTATATCTATCATTAGGTGCTTCATGAAAAAAAGAAAAAAATAACAAATAAATCATTCATGCAGTTATGTCCATGTTTCTGAAATTAAAAATAAGTATTCTTGAATAAGGGGCTAATAAGAGAGCCTGCCTACCAATGTCTGCCATGAGGATGGTCCTCTGTAAGTGGGGGTTCCTTACGGTCCAGTGTGGTTTAGACTCACAGACTGGCATCTTTCTCACAGGGGCTATTCATAAGTTCTCCCTGGCATGCTCGCTCTTTCTCACAAATCTTCTGAGAACTTGGTATGAGACAATGGACATACCATGTAAGCAACGGATCTAATCAAGGTTAATAAGCTCAGTTTTATAAATGAGCACAGTTTTCAGACCATTTGTAATTTTTTTCTGCATTTAGCCATCTCATTTAAAAAAATGCCAGCACAATGGTTTTAGATATTACAAATTAAACTTACTACCTAAATGAAGATCATTGATATCACAGACAAGCAGGAATAATTTAGACATTAATTGGACCTCTAAAGGTAATTAATTTTCCAGGGATGTTTGGTATAAATATTCCCTCCTTAATTTATTGAAATAGAAATTGGAGATGTTCGTGCATCCAAGTATACTCCAGTTATAAATAGAAAAGTTAGAAATGCCCAATACCATTTTTGTTCTTTTTTCTGTTGTGTCAGCAGACTGTGGTACAAAAGTGGTACAAATACAGCAGTTATGCCTTAACGGATTTAATAGCTGAGGGCCTAATCCACAACTACATATCAGTACATGCTGACATTTAATATAAGGAGTTATATTTGAAACCAAAGTCATTGAATATTTTTATTTAATGGGACATAGCATATTTATTCAGGGGGACATAAGCTATTTACTGAACTGAAGCCTAAATGAGTGGGAATTAGGGACCTGAGGGAAGCAGGTCAGTGTTTTTTCCATGTAATGTTTCCAAGTGGTCTGTAGCTAGGCAAGGCCAGACTGTGGCCAGTAGGCTTGCATTTGTTGTACAGGAGCCTGCAGTTCCACTGGAAAATACTTTGAAATCTGCAAATGAAAAAGGCTTACCACTGTGAGCTATTAATTATGAAGTTGCCATAGAAACTTCATGATTCTCTCTTTTTAAGAAATGAGCTAACTTCATGTATTGTGAATGGGAGAATGTAGTTATTGAAACCTAGCTGTAACTTGCTTGTATATCTTTATATAAAATGAAGGAATGAAAAAAGTGCAATGCAACAGTGCATATATCTTTCCCTTTTCCTGTTGTTGCATGAGATTCTAGTTCTTTTCAATACTTCTGTTAAAGTGGGGGCCCTTTGGTCTCTTTAAAGAGGCATGAGTTTCAGAAGACTGAGAGATGCCAGGGTGGGAAAAGCTCCCAATCATAGAATCATAGAATCATAGAATCATAGAATCATAGAATCATAGAATCATAGAATGGTTTGGGTTGGAAGGGACCTCAAAGATCATCTAGTTCCAACCCCCCTGCCATGGGCAGGGACACCCTCCACTAGACCAGGTTGCCCAAAGCCCCATCCAGCCTGGCCTTGAACACTGCCAGGGATGAGGCATCCACAACTTCTCTGGGCAACCTGTGCCAGTGCCTCACCACCTTCACAGTAAAGGAATTTCTTCCTAATATCTAATCTAAATCTACCCTCCTTCAATTTAAAACCATTACCCTCATCACTATAGGCCCTTGTAAACAGTCCCTCTCCAGCTTTCAATCAGCTTGAGCGTAGGATTTAAAGCTTAGGAAAAAAGAATAACAGATTACTGGGAACAAAGAAATTTATATTGGGTGGTGGAATCTAAGGTTCTGTGATGGATCCAAGGCTTGCAGCAATCAGGGCATACTTCCTCTGGCTGTGGTCACTATTAGGGTAGAGCCTCAATTTCAGCATTTCTCAATCCTTTGATATTTTTAATTTCTTCTCCAAAATGGAAACATCATCTACTACAGTCTGTAAATCAATATAATTTTTCCATTTTTGGCCTTTCTATTACACTGTGTCGGTCTGCTCCTCTTCCCTGTCTTTATACTAATAGTGGACTGACTTCCCTGCCTCCAGGGGCTGCTCAGCTCCTCTAGCCCTCAGGAGGCATCTGACTAGCTCACCAGACTTTGCTCTGGGTAAGGGGCCAAACTAGCCAATTTAAATCTGAATTGCTGTTCTCTGCCCTTCCTGCTTCTGTTAGTACTGGAGTATTTTAGAGAAGCTGATCTGGTCGAAGATTGACATAGTCCAAAAAAAGTGATTAGTTGCCTCAGCAAGCAGTGACATGCAAAGCAATGGTGTGGAGTCATCAGGGGGGAGTGGTTTGTGTTACCCAGGGGTACTTCTGACTGTGGGTACTTTGAATTTTTTGAGTAGTTTTAAAAATTAGAATAGTTTTTGATAATTAGTCAAAACAGATCATCATTTTCCCCAAAAACTGACATGCTCAAAAATACCATATTAAAATATGCTAGTTCTAATTTCATTTAAATTTCCTCTGAGAAGAGGATGAGAGCAGCATTTCCCAAAAGCTCTAGTCTAGCGCTTTTTTCCCCCTTTCTATTTTCCTTCAGGTTTCCACTAAGTGAATAATAAATGTGTTTTCCTCAGAAATTACATGCCTAGAAGTGAACTTCTTTCCTTATAAGCTATGTAAGAAACCATTTCTCCTATTGTACCTGCATGAATAATATCTAACATTACACACATTACACTCAAAACCTCATTAAATGTTTTTTTTTTTCCAAGACAAAAGCTAAGCAGTAGAATGTAATATAAGGATTTGACTTAATAGGACACTATGCACTTCTTTTAGGCCTCATTTTTTACATGTTTAAAAAATAATAAAACGAGATGTACAAAGTAAAAATGGCTAAGAGTGATAAAATGAATACTAAGATGACAAGTCCTGGTTCTTCAAAGGCATGAAACAGGAATATTTTTCTCCTGATATTAGTATTTCATGTTGGCACTGCTTTAATTCCTTATTTTTTAATAATATATAGCAATTTGGAGTAATTTATCAAAAATTAGATTATCAGCCACACTTTTATTAGAAATTAAATTAAATCAAACTATCGAATGTACTAAACCAGTCAAAAGTTGTTGGGTTTGGTTGTTGTTGTTGTTGTTGTTAAAAAAATATACCCAACCCCCAAAAAGGAAACCTAGGTAAAGAATGCAGAAGTCTAGAGATAAAAATATCATGTCATTTACATTTAAATAAGCCAAAGAACACTGTCTTCTGATCAGCTAAATGCTGTAATAGAATGAATTTTGGCTACTTCTGGAAAAATAGCATAAGCACTCAGATACTAGTGACCTTCTGCACCATCTGAGACCCATCATTCTGTGTCACTGAGTCCATGACAGCAAATGCATCAGCCCCATAGGCCATCAGGTGTACACAAATCAACTGCTGTTGTCCTGGCTCTGCCTAGGACAGAGTTAATGGCACCAGGAGCCAGGCCAGGTGAGCCACGCTGGCCGGGGGCTATCCCACACCACGTGAAGTCATGCTCACGTAAAAGGGGCCAGTCGGGAGGGGCAGTTTCGGCATGGCTCCAGGGTGGTCTGAGTGTCCAGTCGGTCAGTCATGGGATCAGTAAATTGCTTTCTGTCCTCACCCACTGTGAATGTCTGTTATCAGCCCTGTTGCTGGTGTTCCCCTCTCCCCTGCCGTCCCAGTAACCTGTCCTTACCCCACCCCACGGGGCTTTGCCTTTGTCTTCCCATTCCCCTCCCCAGCCCGCCGGGGGAGGGGGGGAGCGAGCGGTGCGCGGTGCTCCGCTGGGGATGAACCACGTCAACTGTCTTTGGGTGTAGCTTTGCCGAGCATCTGCAGGGGGGCAGAGCAGGTGGAGGAGTGAGAGGGAAGGCTGGACGGTAGCCGAGGCTTTCTGGGTGGGAGAGCCTTTGTGTACAGCTCAGACCTGCGTGTCTCTGTAAGTCACGTTATCCTGTCCCCAGGCAAGCGAGGGAGTTAGGTCAACGCCTGAGAGGCGCCCACATCAAAATGTTCTCACTTAGTGCCGTGCCCTCCTGTACACTCAGCCTATAAGTGCTTACAACCTGGTCTTCACACAAAGTGGTTCCTTGCCATGACTTCCAAATTTTCTCCCACTCCTACATGAGCATCTCTGAAGCCACTTCATGCCATGTGGGGCCGTACTGGGGTTACAGTGAGAGGAAGGATCACATTCGCTCTGCCTCATTTTCACAGAGACCCAAAGCAATAGCTCCTTTCCTCACCATCTGAGAACTTCATTTTAAATCTTGGCTTCATTGCAAGTCCATGGCAAGATTCCCACTGGATACTGCGAGAATATGTTGTCACTACTGACTGCAAAATCATTAGATGATGGAGGGTGCGCGTTGATCTCAGCCTAAAAATGCAGCAATGCAGGCAATGCTCACTGGGATTGTCAACAGGCTGGGGACCATTTTCTCTTCTAGGAATAATTGGCATATGTGAACCTTTGCAATGGAGCCTGTCACATGTCAGGGGAAGCTCCAGTCCTTCATAACTCTTGTGATGAAAAACAAGTGATCTAGAACTCTTGACTGAAGTGGAGAATCAGTAGAAAACCTCAGTGTTAAACAACTTGTTGCTCACTTTGTACAGCAAGTTTGCTGGCTTCAGGCACAACATGTATGAGGCTTTTTGCTCTTGATTTGCAACAGAGCAAATTTGCTAATTCACTGATGCTTGAGGAATAGAAAACACAATTCAGATGTATTTAAATAAATGTGAATGTCATTTATCAATAGCACATCGCTCTGAACAGGGGACAGGCTGCATAAGCTGCTCAAAGTGTTCACATGGCTGGAAAGTTTGTCTCACTGACAGTGACAAAATTGACACAATTGCTCATTTTTTTCCTATATTTAAAAAAAAAAATCAGCAAACATAAGTATTCAAAATAAAGTACAAACTTTTCTCAGTGCTCATCCCATTGTAATGTAAAATTTATTCAGTGGCAAGGAGGTAATCCTCTTAGGATCAGTATATGAGTTTCTTTTTCTCTTTCTCATGAACTTGTAGCTATCCTTACTTGTTAGCATAGCCGGGCAGTTCCTTTCGTTAATGCTGTCTAATGATCACAAGGCTCAGGGAAAAAAAAGTACTGAGGCAACTTCAACCCTGGCATGAGCACAGCCAAGTACATTTGATTTCAAGTATTATCACAAAGACGCTCTCAGACTGGAAACTGCCCATTTAAATTTTGCTGTTTTCTCAGGGAAAGGACAGATTCTTAATTCAGCCGTGCTTTCTGTAGATTGGAAAACTCTTCTCAAATTACTTCAGTAGGGAGCAAGGACCATAGCTACTTCTATCTAGTTTGTGCTGAAAAACTAGCCTTTCATTATTCTTAAAAACAGAGAAATGAAATGACCCTTACTGAAGCAGAAAACTCAACTCCAGTCTGCCAACTTACCTCTCTGGTGCAATCTAATTGTCTCTTGAGAATTTTTCTTAACACAATGGTGGCAATGACAATGAAAACTGCAGCTCGGTAAATCCATATAAATTACTGCAGCAGCCAAAGCTGTTGCAGTTTTGACTTTTGGGGTGCCAGAAGACCAGAGTTGGGAAAAAAAAAAAACAAAACATAGATGGTAGATATTATCTTATTTTATGGATTGCATCTTTGCTATAAAGGAATTGTCCTTCCTTCCTGTCTTCATTCACAAGTGATTTTGATTTACAAATTTGGGACAAAAGAAGATACAAAGTTGCAATTATTAGTGTTTGTTTCAATAGCCTCTTCCACTTGTCATGCAGCAGACCATGCCTAACCTCTGGGCTGATGCTTTCAAAACCATAGGGTATCTGAGGTTTTTGAAACACAACTTGCATTTATAATGTATGTTAATGGTATTTGGCTAGGTGTATTTGATTTAAAGATTAACATGCATTACTAAATACAGAACAGTAAACACAACAAAAGCACCATACCCATGTAAAGTACAATAGCATTCTGAGAAGAGAGAGTTGTGTTTATCTCTGTTAAGAAACTGTTAGTGTAAGGAGTAAAGAGTGCTGTGGTAGTTTATTTACAAGTTGGAAATTTTGTAAAGGATACAACAAAATGAGATGAGACATGGATTTACTACGTATAAAGAGAAAGAAAATACAGTCAATTGAATTGTTAAAAATAACAGATGTCTGAAATTTAAATAAATGTTAATGTATTAAGTGTTGAATTAAGAGCAGTGGCATTTACAACTCTGTGGAGGCTGATGGTTTGCTGATAATGCTACTTGTTCTGTATTATCAAAATGAGTTAATTAAGCATTGCAAGTCCAGTGCTTAGCATGACCTATGGATCAACTATATATTTAGCTTTAGGGCTCAGCCATTTGGGTCTAGAAGTGCTCACAAAGTGAAGCTTACTGACCTCAAGACAGTTTCAACTGGGAATACTATTAATATGAGCATAATTCAGATTTTCAACTCGTCTTCTACCTGGCAAACCATTTGCTCATCTTGCTTCAAACCTAACAGAAATTTCTACTTGATTTTTCCCTTGGCATTTACTCAGGCTTTGAAATTAGTATGTTAACATACAGTCAATTATAGCTTCTGTTACTCATAACTGCCATGTTCAAAAATTTTCCTACCAAATTGATGTGGATGAAATTTTGACTTCAGAAGAAATTCTGCTTGAGTAAGGACTGAGGTAATTTCTGCCCTTACTCAGCACATACAAAAATGTGGGGAAATCCACAGGGTAGAAGCTCAGCTGACATAGGCTGACGCTGGCCCTTGGGTTTCCTGAAGCCAGAGACAGGACCCTCCTTTTCTCATGGAATTACCAGGACCTGGGTTATCCATCCACAAAATGGGCAGATTTTCTGCTGAACTCAGTTATGTTTCAAAACCAAATATTTCAAAGACACATTTGATTCCTGGTGATCTCCAGTCAAATGGCATTGTCACCCCCATAACAGCAATGAGGAGAGAACTTCTTGGTTGCTTCACTTAGGACTCTGTATCAGATACAAAGAAAATGCCGAGATGCTCAAAAGTGCTGAGCATTTATCCCACCCCATTGATTCAGGATGATTTGTTTATTGTCAGTCCAGTTGAAAAGCAGGCCCTAACTAAGGATGCTCAATTGTGAAAATAATGATCTTTGAAATTAAACCTTCGATGCCTCATTTTATTCCTGCAAGTGATTTTAACATCTTTGAACTTCGAGATTACATAAAGTGTCTTCCTTTCAATTTTATACAGAGGCGCTCAAAAATTACGGTGATAGAGGAAGTCTTATTTTACATTGGACCCCTTCCAATATTAGTTATTGAGTATGCAGAGAGTATACATAGATGCATTTCATGATGGTAGTTTGGTTTTGATGTGAATCAAGTAGACATTGTTTAAATTGGGGAAATGGTTATGAATTTAAATTGCCAGCATTCATATAGCTGTGGGTTTGAAACACAGGCAGATACTCCTTCAAATCCATGGATTTAGCTAGAGAATAGGTCTCAATGGACAGCTTCTCTTCACAGAACGATTGCGTGGCAAGGTTTGAATGCCACTGATTTCGAGAATCCTGGGACCCACGTGCCATGCTAGACCATTTCAGCTGTGTATGATATTCACATCCTCCAGCATTAAGCATCTAAATTAAGGGTTTTGATTAGGACTGAGCTAATTTATAGCAGAAATGGAGAAAACCCCTAGTTTTAGTGAAGTGAGAGCTCTGTTATTCAAGTAGGAAGCACAAACATCTCATTTAGGTATCAAAAGTGCGTCTAAGTTTATAGATCTGTCTGTACAAAACTACTCTGCTCCATCAGAAGCAGTCATCGGTTTCAGTTTAAGCTGTTTCTATCCAAGTTTCTTTTTTACTCATGCTAGAAAATGTCCATAACCTTCCAAAGAGCTTTACATTTCCATTTGTTTACTGAAGAAAAGAGCTAGGAACTTTGAAAAGCACCTTTGAATATTTGTTTATACAAAAGTTGCTGTAAAGTGCGAGTTATTAAATGCTTGCTGGGCTTAGTAAAACACAGATCTCTCAGAATTAAGTAGATATGCCACTAGCAAAAAGACATATTGAATAATAAAATGCTCAGTATGCCTAGCATTGTTTTGTGTAACTCTAAATTTATTTATAGATTTTGACTTTATAATAGGCTTCAGTGTATCTCTACTTTATGGTTTGCCAATGCACCCAGAGGGGAGGTTCATTCTAATCAAATTTAGTATCACAAAAATAAGCACAGGAACAAATCAACAAACCCCTGGCATTGTAAACATTGTAAAAAGACAGATGATTATGTTGCTAAGTTTCTTCTACCTTGAAACTAATTCTCCATGGTTCAGCTGTTGTTTCCGTAACCACGTAGCGCTTCTGTCTCTTGCTGCAGTGCTATCCTTCAAGGCGGATAGATACTGCGTGTGGGTAGGAAATACGGGCAGCTGAGACAGCTCTGTGGTATGTTTGTGTCTGGAGTCACTCACGAGGGGACAGGCCAGTGAAACATCTCACATTATTGAGAAATGACTGAGAAGTTCTGTAAAGTTTGTGTTCATCAAAACCTGTTGAGAGGAATCCTGTTATAGATAAGGATGGGGCCATAGCTTTCATGACGGCCTTTAACAGTACTTTTGAAATTACTCTCTCTGTTTCCTGTGGCAAAGACCATTTAATCCTCTACAAGCTTTCCTGAGCTATGATAGCATTATGATAGCATTGTTATTTTCAGGAGTTTCTGTTTTCTGATATTTAGCAATATTGCTAAGTGACTGGGATGCGTGATTTGGCTGCCTTTGCCCTGGCCACATGTCCTCGCTATGAGAAGCTGTGCTGTTGACCCAGTGCCCCAAAAAAGGGAGAGCCACCAGGCTGCTGGGCTAAACACACCCTGGCATTTTATCTTATGTTGTCTGAGGACTTTTGTATTTCCAGAAGGTGACTCTATTTGGGACACGCGAGCAACAGGAATCTGTGTGAAGAAAATTGTAACTAGGTCTAGGTCAATCCTTAATTATAGAGTTACTTGGAAATTATTTTCTATTTTATATACATATAACTATTTCTATAATATAAATATAAATAAATATTTATGTTTTATAAATTTTTAATTGTTTCTTTTAGAAATATAATTCCTCAGAGTAAAAAGAAAGCCTTTCAGAGTTGTTGGTTCTCTTAAAAAAGCTAAGAAATGCAGAAAGCAAATACTACTTGAAAAAATATTAGTTTTAATCAAAACTCATTATCCATCAAAAATTTTCAGCAGAAAACATTTACCAGGAATCATAATTAGTTTTCAGTGTCTTCTCATCTACCCTACCCTGTTTGTTTTATGCTCTCTTTACCATATTCTCTCATTTGAATGACAGACTTTATTAAATACTGTGGGAGTGGGACTACTCCCTGTCTAACCAGCCAAGACAATCAAACCTGACGATTTCAAGAAGTCCTTTCCAACCTAACTGATTCTATGATTTTGGTACCTTTTCTGAGGGGAAACCTCGGTCTGTTCTGACAATTTCCCCAACTGTTCTGTATAAACGGGTTTGTCGTAACAGTATGACAAATGAGCAGTGCTCGATCTAGCCAAATTTGCATACTCTTTTTCTTTTATTCACCAACCTTTGGTGTCCTTTTTCTGGGTTCTCAGTTGATCTGAACCAGCTGTACCACAAGAGCATCCAGGTAACTATATTCATTTAAAAGAGGTTAGGCCATGATTTGTACCAGAGAATTTTGCTGACTTGAACTTTGGCTTTGTGCATTACCGTGCAATGATGATCTCTTATGCTCTTGTTAATTAATATCTCATTTAAGCAACACAGAGAACATAAGGGCACAAACAGGTTTTAGTTACGTACAACCCCAGATAGTCCTATAGGATCAAAGTTATTCTTCAGAGTTTGTTTTAAAAAGACGATGACAACTGGATCTCCAGATAAGAGAACACATGCACTGTTACTGACACTGGACCAAATTGCTTCCTTGTAACATTTCAACATCTCATTTACTTAGGGCTGAAAGTTTCCCAGCTGAGAATCTGGCCAAAAATATTGCCAAATTTGATATACAAAGAAGAGAGTTAATCTGCTAAGGAGAAAAATGAAACCGAATGTGTCACTGGAAAGACTAAATTATTTTTTTCCTTCACAAAATAGAAAATCTGTGCCTCTAATTTCATTGTATTGTGACTCCTTTGAGGCCACTTGATGTTTAGTCATCAGAAGGACTTGCAGGATCTCTCCTTAGGTGCATTTAATGAATTTAGTATTTCACTTTGGTGACCAGAAAAATGTCATTGGTGTGAGGAATAGCACAAAAAATATAAACTATAGACAAAGTGAATTTGATTCTGCCATCTTCATGACCATGATCTTCTAAGCCTTAAGTTGCAGCTGGCTTTATTTCACCCTGTGCTCAGTATTGATGAAGCAATAAAAGGTGGGTATTAACCTCGAAGAACCGATATTCGAATAATTGTTTAGCTGTGTGGGAGACAGCTAGGTTGCAGTCAAATGTACATAAATTTGAAAACAGCATGCAAGCCCATGGCTGGAATCTATGGAGAACTGTCAGAAAGGGCAGGTTAGAAAAAAAAATCATATAGTGTAAGTGATCAGAAACTATTATTCTTTCCCATGATTTATGTAGTGTTAAAATTGCGTTCAGTGCTTTACAGATGGGTCTGAAGATACAATAAGAAATCAAAGGGTGTAGAGACTTATGCAGTGTTTAATAATGCAGACATCACCATCTAAGCAAGCTCAGTGGGAATATATTTTGCTCATCCTTTGCTTTTCAGTTTAGGTCATGACACTCACAAGCCTCTGAAGGGGCACCTAACTTTGCAAGCCAGGCTATAAGCAATGGTGTGGTAACTGATCCATGTCAAAACTAACCACTTCTGTCTGCTGGGCGAAGGAAGGAAGGTGCCTTTGTGCTCATACGTGGCTGCGAACTGGAGCAGATGAAATGTGGGCACATATTATTCCTTTCTGCTGCCTTTGCAGTGAACCGGAGAGCTGAACCTGAATCTTCCACGTCCCAAGTCATCACCCTGTGACCAGGGAATATTTCACTGAATGCCATTGCATAATGGGTAGAAAAGCAAGTGTTTCCTCGTTCCTGCTTTGCAGGCTTGTCTAAAGCAAGCAAGGACTGTGCCTTACGATATTTCTGCAGAAATGTCATTTCCCTGCATATGTGTTTCTGTGCCAGAATTACAGGCATTGACTCTAGCAGACTTAGCCTGGGATGATAAAAAAAAGGCTTTCTGGAGGCAGGCATCATACTGATTTCACTGATTTCCCAGCAACTCAGACTTCCTAGAGAAAATCTGGGAACAATGATTATTCCATTATTAAAAGACAAAGCAGAACAGAAGATACATCTCAGAAAGCATACTGCCATGAAAGGGTGATAGGCTGAATGTGGCAGTGGCGCTTCCTCTCTGATTCCCTAAGATGAATGAAAGCGTAATTCAAGTCCTGAGATTTCAAAATTATTTCCTTGGGACTACTGTTTGTCAGGGACATTTCAGCTACTTATAAGAGCACTGTTCATTTCATACTCTAGATTGCATATGTGGCAAGGTCCATGTCACAGCACATCGTTTCTCTAGCATCATAGGCTGTAGATAGATGTTAACTTGTAGGGGTGTCCCATAATTCACAGAAAGATTCACCTGTTCTGTCTAAGAGGGTCAATTCCTCAGTCTACAGCCTCATTTACAATAGCAATTCTAGCCTAGATACAGACTCTTAATCTTTTTTTCATTATTATTATTCTTTCTGAACAATAGTAATTTCTAGGTTGAGGATACACCACACTAATCCCTTCTTTTCTCAAAGGCTGCATAAATTATTAAGGTTGTACCTTGTTTTGTAGGAGCCACTACAGCTGATATTTGTTTTAAAAAAACCCTCAACCCCCCACCTTTTTAGCTCAGGTTTAGCCCTCTATTAAATGGCATCAGGAGAAAAAAAAAAGGGATATATAAATCATTTCCTGTTACATATTCAACTGCGGGAGAATGAAAAAAAAAAAAAAAAGTCCTTCTGTGACAAAATCTGACCACAAATATGTACATTCATACCTTATTTTGATCTTTATAAAAAATGATATTTGTGATCTTGATTTCTAAGACCATGGGCAGCTGAATAGGCTAGCCTGGGACAAGTCAAGATATTCCAGTTTGAAAGACCTGCAGACCTGTCTTGAAATCCCCAAATAATGAGGTAGTCTTACCACAAGAGTAGAAAATTTACATTAAGATTATTTGAGATTGACTTTGACTCACTCTGATTCAAAATCTTCCAAGCACTCAGTCCTCTTATCAGTAGAAGCAAATTTAACCACTCCAAAAGAGAAGGTGGGATGACCTTCCTGTCATGGGAGGGGGAAGGGGGAGAAGAGTATCATAGGACTGAACTTGCTGTTGAGATTGTCTCTATTTCTCCTCTTCCATCTCATTTTATATGTGTGTCTCATCCTCATCCCTGGCTCAATGACCGCAATATTGTAGAAATATTATGCCACTAAGTGCAATGTGCCACAGCCTCCCCCATACCTGGCCTGATGGACCTACAGTGAGCATCGCAGACGGGATGTGGGTACAATAAATATGCTGAAAATTTTCTCTTTTTTGCCATCTCTTTGTAGAATCTTTCAGAAGGTGATTGCTACTTACCCGGAGTCAGACTAAGTCTGGTACTTGTGTGTACATCAAGCTGACGGCAGCTTGGTATTCCTGCTGTGAATTTTTCTGGGGCAAAGTTATGTACAAATGAATGCATTAAAGATCTGTTTGAAATGCAACAGTCTCTGCAGATTGTGTAGAAGCAATAAGGCTTTAAAGAAGAGAAATGGATCTGGAAATGCCAAGGTTCAACATGTGCAACAGTCCCAGCATGAGCACAAGAGGGCTTCTTAATTAAAGGGGGGGAGGCAGGCAGCCTGCAATCACAGTGTGGGGTCTGGAAGTACTCTGAAGATGGCACTTCACGATCATGAAATGTGCTCATTTGACAAAGATGCCTGCCTGCCTGCCTAGTTTTAAGAGGTGATTATCTAGCTGGCAAAGGATCACATCAGCAAAACTCCTGAATGTGACTCTCAGCTGAAGCTTCCCTGGATCCCAGAGGGAGCACGTAATAAGGGTAACGTGTATTAAAATGAGGTTACTCTTCTAGTTTTGGTGGAACAGCTCTCTGAGATTGCATTTTGGATCACAGCTTACCCAGTGCAGTTAACTTCTCCTAAAACTGCCAATATGAGAAAGGAACTTAAAGAGAGTACAACTTAGGGTATAAATAAGATCCATTGTGCCATCATTGGCAAGCAGCAACAGTGAAGAGGCCAGGCTGCCTTTTGAGCGTTGCATGGCTGCTTTGTATGTGTGTAACAGCGTGGGGCTTGGCACACATTTCAAACACCTGTGATGGTTTTCAGCTGTTGAGAGAGCAAGACAGTAAAAGAGAGACACTGGGAAGGTAACAACTTAATGAAAAAAGAGCCCTGTGTGGGGCAAGTAGTTGTCCCAGCCCCTCTGGAAAGCTTTTCTTGGTTAAATCCATTTCTAAAGAGATGTCTCCTTTTTTTTGTAGTTTTTCTTTTTTGGTTCCCTCCCCCCACCTTGGAAGTTGTGTTGATAAAGAAAAGACTTTTAAAAGTCAGGTCATGGGCAACATATTTGTTGCTACTAAGAAACGCCTTTGCAGAGCATATTAAGCAACCTCTTTCCTAAGGACTGCTGTTATTCCTACTCGGTGGTCTCCCTTCTGAAATTTGCCTTTGCACATCTGGGAAAACTTTCCTCAGGGATCAGTTCAGTAGAAATACCAGGAGACAGACAGATGGGTTGCTGGGCTCACTTTCAAGAGTGAGGCTGAAAGACAAATTCCAAAGCTTTTGAGTTACTATCAGTCCAGGAGTCCTGATGAGGCTGGTTAGTACGCAGATCAGGTGCAAGACAACTGTTTCCACGTCTGTAGGACTCTCTACAGAAAAGAAGTGAGAGGTGTAAGTGTATGGAGGGGAGTATGTTTGCGTGAGTATCTGGGTGTTTACACATGGGACTAGTTGAATCCCAAAGCTTTGGATTAGCAGGAAGGTGGGGTTTTTGTTTGGTTTTTTGTTTTTGTTTTTTGGGGGTTTTTTTTTGAGCAATATTTTCTATTCCATATTTTTGTGTGATTTTTAGGCCATTCCAGTATGAAGCTACTGTTATGGCCCAGGTTTGGGCTCCTCTCTAAAATATTCATGAGGCCTGAAACCTCTTTAAGAGATGAATGATAACTGCTTTTCTCTTTGATACCCAGATATCTGCAGCTCAGAGATGTTATGTTTGTATTCTTTCTTCTCTGGGAAAAGACAGTGATTCCTTATTAGAAAGATGCTGAAATCAGTACCGTGACTCAAACAGTAATTTAAATGGAAAATTAGGGACTTTTTCTAAACACTATAATGTAAAAAATGTTCCAAAGGAGAGCATTACATTGAAAAAGAAGGTAATGCATAAATATACAGAGATGTGGACATACCAAAAATATTTTATGTAACAGTTTAGACACATCAAAGTATGAACAGATTGTGTTCAAACTGTCAAAACATATTTTTCCTCTTTCTGATTAGTTTTATTTTTAAAAGAATTTTTTGATGAAAAATGGAATTGTTACAAGGTCCATGTGTTAATAAAACATTAAAACAGGTGTTTAAATGTAAGAAATTGGGATCAGTAGAACAACTCATCTGTTTAATCTTGAGTACTTAAATGGATTGATGGAGTTGGGTACCTTCTTCTCCAAAGAACAAAACTCTTAATTTCTTTGTTAATCAGTGTTATCTCATTCATTACATTTATAATGAGTATTCACAAACAGCAAATCGTCTCTTTCTTATCTCTGTCAAAGCATATGGTCCTGGCAAAGGAACCACGATAACAGTAGCAGAATGCAAATGTCCTCTAAATTCAGGATGCTGAGTGGTTATGTCCACCAGAGCTGAAGTGAGCCTTAACAAAATTTAACATTTTAGGTACCTTGGTATTGTCAAGAGGAACTAGTTTTAAAGCACATATATCCACCCATCCTTAGATAACCTATGGGTAGAGCGGACCATTCCTTTAAGGCAAGTGACTCCTGGTCCTCAGTAATGCATTTACTCCAAAAGCCACAGCCTATAAAAGGGATAGAACTTGTCAGGAATTTTCCAATAAAATGTTTTTCATTAGAAAATGCCAGTTAGTAGGAAGCAGTTCTTGTCATGAGTTTCTGCTTCAGTGGACTTCTTGGTGCAATTTTTTTAAAAGAAAAAAAAAAATATTTTCAAACTAAAGCATTTAATTTTGAAACCATTTTCAGATGAAGCAATTTATTATTTTAAAATATCAGCTAAAATGTAGCTCAGAAAGATAAAAATGATAAGCATTGCAAAATCATATAAAAGTAATATTTCATTTTTCTCAGCTACAATTATTATGGTTTTACTTTTTTGTTGAAATGTTTTGAATGCAAGGCCTGAACATGAGATAGAAAAATATTTAAGATTCTCAAAAATTTTAGATGAGTGGAAAATGTAATTCTTTTAGGATAAAATTCATACCTTTTAGCAGTGACATCCTGGTTTACAGACAGGTCAAAACAGATCCCTAAAGATTACTAGATATGTTTCTCTTGTTGATTTCATTGACACATTAAATGTTTGTCTTTTGTTTGGTCATAGCATCTTCCTCCATAATAGTTTTATGTGGACCTGAGAGTCTAAATTCCTAATTTAAAGTTCCCTTGATCCTCGCACTTTGAACATTGTTAGTTGTGGTGCCATTTATCAAACATGCAATTTTTGAAGTTCCTGCTGAAACTGCTTCCCAAGAGAAGTCTTTTCTTCTTCAGGCCTGACAGTACCATAAATTATTTTAAGATGTTATAACCTTCTATATTTACTAGTGAGTTATACTGCTAGTTAAAAAAGGCTCTATGTTTCTGGAGAGACTCCTATCTGATTGTTTGCTGAGAGCAACATTGTGGAAAGAAAATCCATCCATTGGTCTTGAGCTGTGATACCATCTCATAACAAATGGTCTCAATTAAAGGCAATTCAGTGAAGTCTATGGAAATATAGTCATTTATCAAAACCCGAGAAAGAAATGTTTTGAGAACACGATTTGACTTCATTTTACAAGGTATAAAAAAACCATACAATACAAATACAACAGAAAAATAAAGTCATACCAGGCAGAAAACAACAGAATACAATACATAGAAGATGTGGATTTCCTGCACTTGAGTTTTCTTTCCCAACTTCATTAACAATTTGCAAACTCCTTACTTATAGTAAGTACTTGAATGAGTGTTTATTTAGGTCTAGCTAGTCTGTTTTGCTTCTGTAAAATCTATACTTAATGCCACCTGAGTAAGAAGTTACAGGCAAGATGAAGAACCTGAAAAATTAAACAATTTTACATCATGAAGGGAAACATCCCTCCTGTCAAAACTCAGCTTATTTTTGAGGCATGGAAATTGAACATCACTGCAATTATTATCGTAGCATCTTTCAGCTCTTTAGGAATAATAAGAAAAGGAAGATTATGACATGATAAGAAGCAATATTTGCTGTAGTTGTACTCATCCACAATATAATAGCAATTTCATAAAAGCTACCTCAAAATCAATGCATGTATTTTGGACAAAAATTAATGTGTTATATCAGAGGCATTCTTCTAAGTTACTATTATTATAAGTTGGTTTGCTGCTTCCTTCTCATCCACTAAATTTCTCCTATCAGAATCATAGGACCAAAGAGATACACGGGCTGTGAAATCTTAAAAATGCAGTAATGGATTGGTGGGGTCTTCAGTGAACGAATTGCAGACCATTGGTGCTGCTCAGAGGGAGTTTTGTATCAGGCATTTCTAGCTACTCAGGCTGAGAATAGAAGTAAATGTCACAATATCAAGATCTATCTGCTGGAAACGTCCCCATAGGAAAACAATCTGTGAATCTCTGTCAGATTTTGCTCCCGTTTGCAGTGCTACCTAAGGGGAAAGGCCGTTGTTCAGCGAAAGACAGGAGGATGGTGCTAGCCATGGGCCACAGCCCTGATCCAGCAAAGCTCCTCTTAATTCCTTCCCTCCCCAGCAAATAACTGCAGCCTGTGCTTAACACCCACCTGGTAGGAGTCGGACATATGGTGAAAAGGACTTCTGTGAATCAAGGCCAAAATATCTAATATTGTATTTAAGGGCCTCACTATAAGGCAGGCCCGCTTGAAAATGTTTTTCTAGTCGGCCCCCCCCCCCAGGCTGCCTGGCATGTTTTTGGCTGCTGCAAGCCAATAAATAACAAAAGTAGCAATCATAATAAATAGTAAATATTTAATATTGTAAGAACAACATTGCTGAGTGCACAGCATTTTGAATGACAGATGTGTATTTGTTAGTGATATTAACTAAATGGAGAGTGCCTTGCAGTTTCTTTAATAGTCACAGAATTAATCACACAGATTAATAATGCTGCCACTCACAGAGGGAAAATGATTTCTCCCCAGCGCTGCCTTTCTTCTTGCTAAGAATGTTTGCGTCCAAAATACACGGTGACACATGGACACTTACCCCAGCTTCTTAACAGATTTTTTAAGTTTTTACACATTCACTTCATAGACTCAGGTTTTCCATTCAAAAAGGATGTGGTCCTTGTGCTGGAAAGCCAAAAACTGTTACTCAGCCCCCTGCCTGGCGCAGTGGGGATTGCTCATGCGATGCTGTACAGTGGGAGTGGGAGTTTCGCTAAGCAAACATGTCCTGGGGTATGTCTAAAACAGCAATATGTGAAAAATAATTAAATATTTTTCTCTTGCTCAAGAGAAACACCTCTTGAACATGAAGGTGGTAGAGGCTTAGGAAGCACAGCATAGAAATGCCTTAGATAACTCTCGATGTAGTAGATGGAAATGAGATTAGCACAGCGGTTTGCCAAGGGTAATATAACCTGTCCTTGGAAGGAGCACTGCACACTGTCCTTTTCCCTGGCCAGACTATAAAGGAGACAAACTGACCTATACTGAGCCAAAGTCAAGGGCAGTATTTTGTTGAGTTAGCTTTTGCAGTTTCTGTGCTATCCCTGCAATTGCAGCTGGTGTCCATGTGAAGCTGATGTGCATTAAATGGGTGACTTGGTATCCAGTCAGATTCCGAGCAGTAATTGGTTTAGCATGAAAACAGTAGTTTGAAAAGTCAGGTTGTGTGTTCAAACATCTGTATTGATGCAGCATTTTCTGGGCCATTTAAAGGCCAGTTGAAACTGTATCCAGTAGCAGCATTGTATCCTACAGGATCAAAGTACCATGTACACCAAGTACTAAATAAATTATGATTAGACTGCTGGGAGAGAAAGTAAGGTTACTGGCTTTCTATAGGAAAGCTTTACTTTGGAGCTAATAGTCTCCAGTACCTTGAAATGACGGATGCAACAAGCTAAATTGAAGCTAGTCTTTTATGCATACATTAGGTACCAGGAGAGTTTTACCTATGCTCAGAGAACCTGGCATTGCCTTTTGAAATGAGGAAAACAAAGTAGATTTCTTTTGAAAACTGGAAGTTTAAAAAAATACCCTCTTGTGCTCCAGGTATGGTGTGAAGCAATTGCTTTGCAGATGAGTCCTTCTAACAACCATATTGAATAGCAAGTCACACATCATGCAGAATTACATCAAAGTAAAATTCCCAAATTCAATATAATTCAGTCAGCAAGGACTGATACATTTTGAGATGGGATGTGATCTTTGATGAAAGACTGCATTATTCCTTTCAGGGAGTCCTATAATAAACCTTGTTTAAAAAAAAAAAAAAAAGAAAAAGAAAGAATGAAAGAATGAATGGCACTGTTTTGTTTGTATTATTCTAATTGGAAAATGATTTTCACTTAAAAGCTGCTTCTTATGAAGTATTTTCAACCATAATAAAATTGGATTTTCCCACACATGCAAAAATGCCTTTTTATTTACTTTCCTTTTCTTCACCAAAGCCTGCATACAAAATCTTATGAAAAGCTGGATGCTTCCTAACAGAATTTGAGGATCTGAGGAGGCAAAGCAAATTGACAATACTTTTATTGTCAATAAAATGAATAAAATGAAAAGAAAAAATTTCAATGGATTCGATATCATTTGCTTCTCAGACAAAAAAGAAATAGGCTATCTTTCAGTTTTAAATGGAGGTTATTTACCTGAAAGTTTGACCATCAGGAAGAAAGGAACCTTATGTTGCTTTCAGGGCTCCAGAGCATCTCTTAAACTGGAAGAAGTCCTAAAATATCCCTTGATTATCATCATTGACTTCTGCAAACAACTCCATTGATGTTTCGTCCATTCTGGTGGCAGTGGGCAAAAATCCAGTGATTCATTGGTAGTATAGGCCCTAACATCCCTTCTGGCCTCCTCACCATTAATTTTCCAGTATCTATTATTCTCTAAGCTCAATTAAGGGCAGCACTGACCCCCATTAAGTAATGATGTTCTGCAGTGAACAGGCAGCAGAAAAGTAGATAAACTAAGAGCCTGACCAAAACTCATTGCAGTAAATCAGATTTTTTTCATACCAAAGACTGGCTGAAGCATCTCTGTTGCCTTCTACATTCCCTAATCCCTGATATACATGGGCTGTCACGGCATCGGTGCTGTCTGTTGAAGGTGTGAACCTGCCATTGAATCAACAAGCTTTGGAAACTGCTGCAACACTAGGTTGTCTGATGCCTTTTAAAGAGCAGGGAAAAAAATAGTTGAGCAGCTGATTACTGAGCTCTAGGATGGTGTCTTATTCTTTTATGTAATTGTGGAAATGCCTAGCAGAATAATTCAAAATATTGTTATTGTGGTGAAGAGAGCAGGCAAGTTTGCCTCTTTTTACAGAAAGAATGAATCTTAGATTGCATAGGTCAGACACTTAGATTCTCCAAATTTAATATCTTCTGATTTTATTATTATTTGGGAGGAAGGAAATGTTGTTTTATCCCATTCAAAATCGAAAAATTGTAACAAACACTTTGAATTTAGATCCGCATAATTAGTCTTTCATATTCCTGAATAAAAAAGGGAAGAGTGAAGAAAGAAGCAGGATAGAGGAGCTGGCTGTGTTCCTGTTCCTGGAAGACTTTCAGAGTTGATTTTGAATGATGCAGTACTCTTATGGGTTAGAATATGTATCCTAACTTCAGCCCTGTAATGCTTCAGCATCTTGTGTCAGCTCTCTCTGAAGCCAATGAAGAGCACAGATTAATCACTTGGTGATTGCTCCTCCCCAGACACTGGTGCATATGCTGATTATAAAGTAGGTACAGCAAAACCTTATGAATCACTCGTTCTTCTCGGCATTGAATATAGGGGACGACTAGAAAGCTAACTTGGCCTCGACACCTGTTTTCAATGGCAAATGTTAAGTGAGATGTATACAGCTCTTGTGATATTAAGTTTTTCTGTGGTAAAATGATCCCTGTCCCAAAGAGTGAATGGCTAGCCACCAGATTTTCAGAAGCCTGTAACTGAGGTGAGAGACCAGATGAGACTGGCAGTGTCTTTAAAAATTGTCTGTGGAAGGTCTGTTCTAAGAAGATCTAGCTAATGCACCAAATCAGCAAACTTCACCAGATTTCTTGTAAGAGTGGAAAATTCCTAGTCATTCACTGCTGTGGAAGGGAGGATTTCTTTAAGTGATAGGTATTGGGGGCAGAGCAAATATTTGGGACATTGCCCAAGCATATGCGGGAACACAGAAAAGCTCATCAGGGTCTTACATGCTAAAAGTTGTGGAACAATGAATTTCTAGGGAACTTGCTCAAAGTCGTGCTCTGGGATCAGAAGCATCAGGAGTTACTAGCAGCACTTCAGCTCTACTTTTCTCCTTGCTCGGACTCCTTTAATGTTCCTTTTGAAATAGACAGTGCATCCTGTTGCCCTTCTATAAAAACAGCCCTGGTCATATTACCTGAACAGAAGATGCAAGTGAAAAATTACCTGCTTGACACCCTTCCAGTAACACACAACATTGATCTACTATGGTGACAAAGCCAGTACAGTAACCTGAGGAGAAGACAACAGAATCAGAACTTGACCAGATCCAAAGATCTGGGCATTCTCCTCCATCACCAAATGCTCTGTTAGCAAAACATTAATAAAACTGTGGTGCAGCGTGAATCTACTGCCAGGTCTTCTTTTGTCAGTTCATTACCATGTTCTTCCTTGCCTTAGCCTGTCTGCTCTTGAGAAAGTTATTATTATCATCAGCAGAGTTCTGCATGGATTCACGACCTCTCCCACGAGTCCCTAAACAAACAGATTAAGCTGCTGCAGAATTTCCCTAGCTATGTGCAGAGGAAAATGCCACAGACCTTTTCTGTTTGCTTGAGGACAGCCACACAATGTTTGGTTGGCACTTGTTCTCTCTGCTTGCTTGCAAAAATAATAAGCCCTTTCCATGTAATGTATTTTCCCAGATTATGCAGAAGTAGTAGGTTCCAAGTCCTAGTCCACATACGTCCACAGAAACTAATGGCTATGTGACAGTCTATGCTAAGACAGCTTCTGAGTCCACGGAGATTTGTCCGCCCTACACTGCCTTAGCTCAGTAGAATTAACCATGTCTTCTTTTACATGAATTTCATGCTGAGGCAACTCAATTTCAAATTTAAAATGTGGTAGCTCAGAATCCCGTTTCTGTCTCCAGGTGTGATTACTTGACAAAAAGTAAAAGAAACAGAAAATCTGAAGTTATTCTTCCCTTGCCTCTGTCCTTCCAGCTTTCATCAATCAACACTTCAAAGACTTTTTAGCAACAGGTTGCATTCAGACCATTGTGTTTAATAGCAGCTGATGAATTCAGTCTCCATGCTTCTGTCTTATCTCTGTTTTTAACTTAGGCTTTGACCCAAAACAGCAAGATGAGCACAAGAAAATCACAGACATCCAGCCTGGTCCCTAGTGTATCATCATGCAAGCATATCACATGTGATCTGCCTTGCTATATGGCAGCTTCTTTCAGAGGCTCCTCTGCCATTAATTAAGCAATAGCCTCAACAGAAATATTTTGGAAGCAGGATCAAATGTTCTCCCTTTTCAGAGCACAAATGCGCTTTATTGGGGCTGCTGATTGTGTGTTCATCACCTAAGAAACTCTGAAGTGAGTGAGTAACTCCAAATCGGGGCATATAGATTGCACAAAGCTCCCTGCCAGCGTGGGTTCAGAATATGCTGGATGCAATTTTATCATACAGGATAGAGATGGGTATAAACACTGGATATATTGACTGGGATGGGTATAGAGAATGGAACTCATGGTATGCACTCCCTCTCCAGCTCTTCAGAGTGTTATGACAGGCTCCATGGAAACAAACAGATATCAGTGATGTTACCCAGAACTTGAACTACAAGTTTCTTTAGATTCTTCTCTTTTTAATTTTTTTTTAATTTTATTTATTTATATTTTTATTTTTATTTTGGGATTTTACTACTCATCTTGGCTTATCTAGATGGGAGATTGCACTGTCCTTCATATAGATGCAAACCTAGAGTAGCTGTGACATTTTAAGTGGAATTACTCCATTCTTACATTTAGGGAAATGATCTGTTTCTTAAGAAATGTTTTCTTAAGAAACAAACAAACAAAAAAAAAAAACAAAAACAAAAAAAACCCACACACAAAAAAACCCAACCTGAAAATCTGTTTTAGATATTTAAATTTTTAACTTATGGTAACATATCCGCTTTATGCTCTAGTTTGCCCTGGCATTATAGTGGGGAGACAGGGGACATTTAAAAACATTTTTCTTGACTTTTTCCAAGGGTCATGAGACAATTGCATCACAAAACATCACTGAGTCTTCATGAGCATTGTTGTTAAAAAGTAATATAGCAGTGACAGTTACTGTAATCAAGGTCCATATGCTCAACACTGTGCAAATAAATCCCTTAAGAAAGAACTTATCTGCACAGATAGGTGACAGGAGAAGAAAACCCAGACACATAAAGTCACTGAGTGTGTATAGCAGATGAATAAGAGAACTAGATATAGGGTACAGAAATCCTGTTTCACAGTCTGCCTCAGATGATACTGTAATTTCTCCTAAAATACTCATTTAAGCCTAGACAAAATGTCTCATTTTTGAGAGAAGTCTCCTTCAAATCCATGAAATTATCTCCAATTTTACTTCCAACATGACTGACACTTGCTTCGCTGTATGTTACTTCAAGCTCTGTTTCTTGTGATGTAAAAATTGAAAATATACAGTTAAATGTCTGAATGTTCCCTTTTTTTTTTTTTTAATAGGATCTAGATTAAAAGACAGTAATAAGCATTCCTTTGTGCACAATTCTTCCAGAAGAGTTGCAAAAGTGATACTAAAAAGCCCTCTCTCAAAAACTGTAACTTCAAAGTAAGGTAGCAGGCTCATTGTGGTTTCATCTTCTTCTAAGTGCCCTATTAACTCCATTAAGCTTGAAAACCCAAATCATTCACTGCTACTGTGATCTGACCAGCCAAAACGTTACTAGTTCTGCTGGCTGGCAGGGAGCTGGCAACAGCTTTTTGCCTTTTGCTACATTTTTGAATTCCATTTAACCAACACTGTTCAGCATAAAGGAGCAGAAACTGAGTTTTCATCTGCTTTGTTCATTCTCAGCAAAATTGTCAGCCAGTTCCCAAAGCCCTTCTGTTTAAACCAGTTCATTAAAACAAAGAACTACATAAGATATTTTCTACGTTCATATTTGTTGTGGATTTGCTGCAGGGGCTCCTGTGGGGAAATTGTCCTGACATCTTTGATGCAGACATACTGCAATATAGAGATTATAAAGTTGGTACTACAGAACATCAGTTTCTTCTCTAGTGATTATAAAACATACAGTTTACCAAAGCCCGAGGAACTCCAGAATTCCCCAGAGCTCTTCATGGTAGGCTGTAAAAATAAATAATCCAGACTGATACAAAAAATAAAAAAATAAAACTCTAACAGATTTAATAAAGAAGTGATAAGTCATTAGAGGAAAAAAATAGGAGATCTGTATGTTTAGGTTTCACTTCCTTCTGAACCTCTTTGTGCCTGGTATTCATGTCTGACTATTTATGTCCCCACTATTTTAGTTAATCATTTCAGCTATTAAAAACATATGGTGCAACTGATGCAGAATTATTTTTAAAAATTTTATATTTTGATTTTTCAGTGGACAATTTTTTTTTTTTAGTGAACTAGTATATATGGGAAAATATTTAAGTATTTTTATTAGTAATAATTAATAAGATTTGGTATATGTTTTTGACATGGTCTGTATTTTCCTTTTACCTTTGGATCACAAGAAACAAAACATTCTCCAGCAATATGTCAATTAAATATTTCAGCTAGTGCTACCAGCTATAGGTGACTGAGTTCAGCCCACTAATACCCTTCCTTTACCTTTTTCATTCTTTTTTCCCTCATGTTAATCGGGCTCTGCAGTCTTTCTTGTCCTGTTTGCTTAGTGATTTCACTTCTTCCTTTCCAATCTCTTCTGCAGACTCATTTAGCTACTCTACCCTCTCCATCAGTACTATCTGTTCCTACTCCTCTACTAAATCAGTAAACGAGTAAGCAGTTGAGAGCTGTGTAAAACAAAAGTTGTGTGGTCAGCTTTCTGTGAAAAAACAATGATCTCTTCTCATATTTATTCTCACCTCTCTTAGCTTTGAAAGTCCATTATGGATAATGATAGAAGAAATTGAAATAGCTTAATATTGTTTAGTTTAGAGAGGAGCAGAGTTAGAAAAATCACAATATAGAGAGTCATGACCTGAGGAAGGTAAATCTGACATTCTTATTTACTCTTTCAGAACAAAGAAATTATTCTGTCCAGATGTAAAATGCAGAGGATGAATTACTGCTCCACAGAGCACTCTGGGGCTCACTGCCATGAGATATTGAGGGCAAGATAAACATGCTGCTTGCAGAATTAGCCAGTATAAACATAACACTAAGAAGAAGGAGAAATATGGTGGTGAGCAGAACAGCCAGTGACTGTGGGAGATCTCCCTTTATTTATTACCAGCCTCTCTGGCCCTGGCAGTTCTGCTCACCCACCCCATGCCAGACTCCGTACCTGTGACCAGACAATATTACTCCTAGGCAGCTCAAAATGCCTATGTTTTAAGAAATGAGGACATAAGGAGTTGGAAAGGCTGAGATCTCTGGACCCATATCGCTGAAACCACCATGTGGTTTAGCATGCACAGGTGCCCCATTGGTCAGTAAGCCTAAGAGGACACATAGACCAGCTCACGTATTTGCATCCCCAAGGTCCTTCACCAGTTGAGAGACAGCAGGCAGTGACAAAGCACAGAAGCCTTTGTGTGACTTCCTAACAAATGCAGGACACTGCTCTGAAAACTGATCAGTCCAGTGTGTCTCATGACCATTAAAACAATCACAAAAGAAAAAGATTTTGAGAAGGAAATCCATAATTCATGTGTGTCTTCTTAAGATTTGATTTGAAGGAACTGGAACATGATATTGTTAATAATTAAGATAAGATTTGAAGATGAAAGGAACAGGTGTCTGAGATAGATAGCCTTAGATTCCTTCACAGGCTGCACTCAGCAGACAGATCTGTGACTTTACCTTTACTGCAGCAGGTCAGCTTATAAACAGCTACAACCAGGTGAAATGTTACCTTTGATTTTGCATTAGTCCATAAACTACTTGTAAAACATCCGTGAAATTTCTGTCCTTGGTCTGCCTTTTCAACACATCAGTCCTATTTTATAGAAGAAAACAAAACAAAACTTCTGAGTTATGGAGAAGAAAAAAAATCAGATAGTCTACAAAGAAATGAGGTTCAACATGAATTGATTGCACAGGTAACATCAATTTACATTAGAATCTAGTGGTGTTGCTCATTTACAGTGTTATTACAAACCTCATAATTGGCAGACTATTTCGTGAAGTTTCAGCTTTTCATGTTTTTCAGAATCAAGAAACTACAATGTTTTACAAGTTTTGAGAACAAAGAAGTAAGAGCCAGCACCAATAATGTACATTGGTGAAGGTTAAGATATCCATCTAAGAAGCAGGCACTGAAATCTCATTCGGTGATTTTCTTGATTTTCTTGAAGATGTAGGTGGGGTATCATCTCACCATTCAAAATGAAAAAGGAACAAAAATATAGAATCTTTTGCTCTGTTAATCTCCTATTTTTTAATTGTTGTCCAAAGAAAAAGAGGGCAACAAGAGGTAACTTCATCTTACCCTGCTCCAAAGATCCCCTAGAACAGATGTCAGTGGTGTGAGCCCAGACTCAGGTCTTCCAGCTTCTACCTAAATGCCTGGGTACGGTGGGCAAGCTTGAGTCCTGCACCCTTTACCCTTAGAGCCAGAGTCAGGCTATTTGATTTCCAAAACCCTAAGTGACAGTTATTAGAGTGCTTTTACTGCAAACCTTTGCTCTTCAGCTACATACATTTGCACTGAGACTCAGACTCACTATTATTCATCTGCCACTTCCTAACGCACCAGATGACTGCTCCAGTCCCTAAAATATGAAATCTGTGCAGAGTTCCAGATTACATGCAACGGATACCGAAAAAGAGCAGTAGTGTGCTCACCTGCAGCTATGCAAATGACAATGGCAATGTATCCCTTAACTAACTTAAGTTTGGACAGTCTGGAGAGTTTGGACAAAAGTTTACTCATTTCCCTTCTTTCTTCTCTGTTGTCATATTGACATTAACCATTTTAATTCAGTCAGTATCCATTAGCACAGTAATTGTCTGAAAGTTTAGAGCTCAGATTAGCAAACAGCAATTCCTTTTTAATAGCCTTCGCCAGGTACTTAGAACTGACTAACAACATCCACAAAGATTTTTACCTGCCTGCAGTTTCTCCGAGGCAGGTGCTTCAAGCTTCAGTTTCAAGTCTGACTACAAAATACCTGTCATCTAACTCTAGGTCAGATCTCGGAGCAGAATAAACACAGAGCCTGAACAGCCTTGTATTTCAATGCTTTTTATTTTTTTGTTTCCATCTTTTCTTACATAGGCCATATCCCTGTATTAGTTACACTTATTAAAGTCTAGAGCACCGCTATGTAGTCAGTGGAATAATCAAAGATCAGTATCACCGTAACCAAGAGCACAATATAATTTGTTATTTTCTATTGACATAAGAAGCACCATGAATATTTACAACACTGAATAAATACATTGCACTTAGGTAGTGCTACCTTGTATTTCTAAAGTGCACTACACATATATAAATGTGCACAGCATAATAGTTATAAAGAACAGCATTCAATTCTAATGCAGAACATCTCGATACATCAGACTGCTTGGAAAACTGCATGAAGAAATTGAAAGATTGTTGGAGAATTCTGGTTTAGTAAATGATTTGCTGGACTTGTATAAGCACATGCATGTAGCCAGGAAGTTTCAAAGATGAAACCTCTCATGAATTAGTCCAAAATCTTTAATGAGCCTAACAATTTCATAGCTGAATTCTCAGACTGCTAAGGTTCACATTCTTTTTTGTTTTTATTCTGGGCACTGGCCTCTTTATTTTATGCAAATATAGATTATTATAAATACAGACACAGACATTTGCACAAAGATTCTTAATAAAAGATGGTGAATAAAAGCTTTTATGAAGGTCTGTGAGTACAATTTATAACAATATGCCAAATGAGAAACAAAAAAGCTGGCAGGAGTTCCTTCCTTCGTCTGTTTGACAAGAACAAAGGAGATAGCAGAAGATAACACACAAAGGAGATTTTAAATGCAGAGTACAATCTCTAAAACAAATCTTAAAAAAATGACACCTCACTTGTACAAAGGAGGCAATTCAAACCCTACTTGAATAATCAGGTGTTCATTTCAAAGAGGGAGATGGTTATCTAATGATCTTTCTCCCCCTAAGTAGCTTATCTGACCTCTGTGAAGGATGATCCTTGGGTTTCTCTACCAAGCTCAACAAGTCATTTACTAATTTTGTTTCTGCAGCATGTGCTGTTAAACAGTTTGGCACTTTTGAATTTAAATGTAGGTCTGACAATACCAACCATATTACAGCCAAAGTCTGGTATTTTTTCATGCAAAGCCGCTTTTTTACAAATTCCCAAGTGAAACGCCTTAGATAATGTGCAAATTGTATTTTCTTTTGTTCTCTGCCTTGGAGAGTGGCCCCAAACCAGCCAAGACACATCCAAGTCATCACCCTTGTTGACACAAGGACAGAACTACTATGTGACAATGCCAAAAAATATAAGCAACTCCTTTTCTGCCCACAATGGAGAAAGAAAAAAAAAAAAAACAAAAAAAAAAACACTGTTAGCTTAGAGGCAGATGACCGTAAGGACAGGATTAGCAGAAAAGCAGCCGGAGGGAACCTGTCCTTACCCATCCACTCTGCCTCAGCTCTGTTGCAGTCCCACTGCTGCAGTTGGGAGGAGTGGGTTCTTTCAACCCACTGAAACATCCAAGAGTTTTGAATCCTCAAATGATGCAAAGACAGCCCAAACTTGGCTTTTGATAAAAACATAAAATGCTTCTAGATGCTAGAGATGACAGCTGACAGAGTTGATGGGTGTCGAAGGCAAGTCTTCATTCCCCCTCATGCTCCCCCAGCCCCAGAGGACATGTCTTTCTCGTGGCCTTTTTTCTCCTGAGCAGTGAGGTGATGCAGAGCCCCCAGTTCCCTCAGCTTGGGAACACAGCTTCATTTTCAAGTTTCTAAAGCTAGCAAAGAATGGGCCACAGGCTCGAAGGATGAACTTTAGCTTGCCCCAAGACACATGTGAGCATTAGGAGATGCTGTTTACTGACATGCTGAGATTGTTTGGGGAGAAAGTTGCTGCAGCTTGTTGGTTGTTTTGCTTTGCTGAGTGTGGAGAGTGTTGGAGGTTGGAGTAGATGACCTTTAAAGGTCCCTTACAACCCAAACCATTCTATGATTCTAAGAAAGTTCTTTGCGTGACTGTGTTAACATGTTTCAAAAGGTAGTGGTAATGATGGAGATTCTTATGGAGAGGTTGAAAACATACCTGAGTTTAACTGATGTCTCTTCAGAAGCCAGTGAGAGCCTGAAACAGCACCTCTGAGAGAGGGAAACTGGTCTTACTGCAAAACTGTTCCAGACTAAGAGGGTTTCTTTTCATATTTTGTGAAATTCTGCCTATTGCAGGACTTGCCGCCCATGTTGCTCCCAGCACTCATACAAGGACTTCCAGGATCTGCAGTCCAAGTAGTCAGGGCTGAGCTTTCTGTCCTCTTGTGTGGTCTTCTCCCTCCTTATGGAAAGGGATGAAGGCCCCAGGGACCATTAGAAACTTGTCTGCGTTGAGCATGTGCCATGCAGTCTATGCCAGGTACTCCAGTGCCTTAATGCATCCTGTTGTAAGACGTCACAAGCTATAGGGCTGGGTAAAAGCCTAAATCACTTGTTTGACCAAAGGATAAGTCAGGCCCAAGTTTTTTTTAATTTTAATGTGGTCAGAAATAAACATGATCTTCCAGATTTTATGGTGATGTTTGAAAGCTTAGTAACCCCAAATCTGTAGGGAATGGATTAGCATTCCTTAATCCGCTTCAGATGAAATGAGTGGGGTAAACTCAATCCACTTTCCTTAATGGTTTAATGAGTGTGTTTGAAGCAGATTAAGGAGAGGTCATGCAACCTTAGTGTTTAGCAGAGGGACAGTAAGAAACATTTAATAGTGATTTGCAGAATGAGCATCTATTTGACTGCTGTGCTGATCAGTGACTTCTTTCAGTGAGAAGGAATCAGGATTGCAGTCATTTTCATATTAACAGTTTTAATAGTGTAGTTCAAACTTTAAAGTGTGAGACAGTTGGCCCTTTTGTAAAGTCCTTTTCAGTTTGCCCTCCATATCATATCTCTTACCAACTGAGGAGAGGCTAACTCATTGTTCCCACTCTGTCCTGGTCTCCATTTTACTCACTTGTATTTTCAAGCAAGCACTTATAATTTTCCTGCCATTCTGTCCTCCTGTCTGGGAGAAGTTTCCCAAGGGACCTGCAAAGCTTCTTCATTGTCCTCTGTCAGTTTCTCTGTTAAAATGTTTTTCAGATACTCACAAAAAATATTGCCAACAGGTAAATTGTGAGATCAAGATTTATCCTACTGTCAAATATTCTGTTGGATTCTGTTTTGCCATTCACCTGTTTTTGTTTTTGTTTTTGTTTTTGTTTTTGTTTCATGGGATTGGAATGAGTGCCTTCTTTTGGTTCCATATATTTTTATTGTGTTCACAAAGAAAAGTCCTGCCTCAAGTCTAAAATTTATGAAGACTGCGATAATACTACATAATGATCAGGAGAGCATGAAATGCTCCATACCATTTATTCTCCATGCATCTGGGATCTCGCTATGGGGATATCAGAAGAACAGTGCATGCATTTCACATAGTGTCTCTATTTGATGTTCCACTAGTTTTTTTGTGAGAGTTGGATTGTTTGGAAAGCATTTCTGGCAGACGATGCTAAAATATTCACTGGTCTCTTGATCTAATTCAAACTCACACTTGCAAATTGCTTTCTTCCTTCCTAATTCTAAATGTCAGAGAGAAAATAATAGGTGTATGCCACCTTAATATTTTCTATATTACTTCTCTTAAAATACTGGAATTGCAATGTATGTGCATTTTTAAGTTTATTCCAGTTATCTGCAGTTAAACAAGGAATCTCTACAGTGCTAAAATACCAGCCTGCTGACAGGCAAAAATTACTTCCTGCAAACATTTTATTTACAGAGCTGTTTGATACAATTGAAGATTTTCCTGAAACATGAGAAACTGGGATTTTCCTGGTCTTAGGCCTTTATTACACAGTGTAGGTCTGTAAAAAGGATGCCAGGTAGACTACTGGACAGGGACTGCTGAAGATGAAGCTTTGTAGCAGCCCAGAAGCATGTTCTGGCTACGTGATTTCTTGTTCAATGCTTGACTGGGATCTCTGTAAGTCTCATACTTACTTTGGTATCATTGTTTTTCAATCAATAAAACCATTTATATCAAAGAGCTTATCCAAAAGCAGAGTTTATGATCTTACTGAGACTGGCATGAGCAATGAAGACAACCTCTTATATTGATGATCTCTTGATCTCTGTCATAATTACAAAAGAATAGTAACGAACCAGGAAGCTGCTTTGCAAGTCAACATCAGCCTCTGCTGCTTGGATTCCTGTTTTGGTTTGGGTTTTATCTTTTCGACATACTTCGAGAAAAGTCTGAAAGGTCTGTTCAAAGAGTGAATGGAGTTTTAGCAGAATACCTGAATACAGGTATAAATATAAGCTCATAAGTAGTCCTGTTGAGTCACATTCCTGAAGTTATCATATGGTTAAGTATAAACTCTTAAACCGAGGTCAAAGAGAAGTTTGTAAGGCAGTCAAGTGACTGAGAAACAAGACTAGGAGTCAAAAGTTCATCATCCAATTTCTCCCATGAACAGAGGCTGTTCCTGCAACCCTGTTCTTGCTTGTTCCACCCTGGTCCTATTCTTACTGAAATCAAAGCGGGATCTTTAGATTAAACCATTGTGAGCTGAATCAGGCCCATTTTATCCATATGCTTCAGTTCCCTGCAGATAAAGACAGAGACAGTGATGTTCTCTGTTTAGCTGTGAAGGATGGGTGCAGGAGCTGACAAAGACATACTCAGTTAAACTTTTTTTAGGAGACTTGTGACCCCTTAGATTTCCAAATTCTGTTCCTGCCTCTGTTCCTCTGTTACATGAGTCAATGGGCATGCAAATAAATAGAGACATAAACCTCTGATGTTCTTAATAAAATGTAAACTGATAACATAGATTAAATAAAGAACAAAGTTCAGACATTAATCACTGAGAGATTAGTGAATGATTTGCAGTTTCTAATTATAAAATGGAGGAATTATTTTACTAAAAAAATCCCTAAAACCTAAAGAGTTATTGGCATTCCTCCACTGTAATGCTGAACCTTAGCTTTGTGGTACATATCAGAAAGCTATGCTTTATCAATTGGGATACACTCTGATTTCCCAATAAACAGATTGCCACATTGGTTAATTGATTTGCTGATCCAATAACCTGGGGCAAATCAGCATTGTCTGGGTCACATCAGGCTTTCAAACTCAAGACCAAACTACATATAGGTTATATCTTGACTCTGTCCTTTTTGACAGCCAGTAACATACCACGTATGTTCTTCTAGCATCCTATTGCTGGTGCCACAAATTTTGTGGAGCAGTTTTGCTATGCCTAACAGGGAGAGATTTGATGGTGGATATCTTTAGACCAATAAAGAATCTGGCACAGCCGAATTAAGAGTGTGATCTGTCATCTGTGGGGTGTCAGGAATCACATACAGTTCACACACTTCTTGCAACCTCCAGGCTGCTGTCCTCTATCAAAGCATATCAGCATCTGCTGATTCCTGCAGGTTTTTGTATTCAGCAATATTGGACAGGTGGCTGAGACACAGCAAGTGCCTTAAGCACAATGCCACTGTTGCTGGTGACTGCCTTCTCCATCTGAAAGGAATAAATTCACTTCCTGTGCTGTAACACTCCTGATAAACTGTATTCAGAAATATGGCCATCTTGTGGCCACAACAGAGATATGCTGCTATTATAACAGACATTGCCTTTCTAAGGCCAGTAACATTTAAAAAATTCTCATTAGAAGTATGTACCTGGCACAAGGATGTGGTTCAACAGAATTACTCCCCCTAACTTGTTTTAAAACAAAGTTTATCACTGGGTTCTACTGGGACATAGAGACCCAGATCCTTTCTTGATATAAATCAGTGTAGCACTCTTTAAATCAATACTTACATCAATATACACCAGCTGTGGGAGCCATTAGACTTACACCAGGACAAGATCTGCTCTGAACTGCTGCATTTTTTCTGCACATAAGCAAGATGAAACTTAAGGGAGATCATAGAAGTTTTTCAAGACTTTAGAAAGCCAAATTCCTTTACTGATGATTAGTTATTCTGAAGTTATTTTAAAACAAAATTTCCCCATAGACTTTTATGTAGAGGAGTATTAACAGAACTAATAGAGAAAAGGAGGAAAATGTGCAAAAATCATAGCCAGTAGTCCCTGCTCTGCTGCTTTTCTCTTTTCCAGGAAAATTTGAAATGCCTAAATGCCCAAAGTGCTCTAAAGATGATCAAATATAGGGAATGATTTACTTTTGAGGGGTGACAAAAATGACGAGGACTCAGGCCTCAAAAAGAGGTACTGGATGCAAAATCACAAGTAGATGAGGGAAGGTCAGTGAGGAATGATTGTTCACTGCTTTTCAAAACACAAAACTTGGCGGAATCCAATTAAATGTTCAAGTGATGGGTTCCAAACAAAGAAGAGCAGATAGTATTTTGCAGGTTGTGTTCACACAGCTCATGCTGCAGAAGGCTGTGCATCCCACAAACTGATTTTGACAAATACATGAATAAAAAACTACACAAAAGCTGTCAACCACCGAGACATGAGCTCTGACTCAGAAAGTTTCTAAACTGCAGATTAGGTGAAATCTGAGAAGATATAGTGAGAAAGCATTATTATTTGCTTGATTATACCCTTTGTCCTTTGTTATACTCTTTCTCAAGTGTCTGTTACTAGTCCTGCTTGGGCACTGGCTGCTGAGCTAAATGGACTGGCTGGCTGTGACTGTCCTGATGTTCATGGTGTTTATGATCTCATGTAGCCGATATAACATGCATTTGAGAGGCATTGTTTCAGTACCTATTTCAAGGCTTACAGGATTTACCTCTCTGACAGGGGCATAACACCTAGAGCAATGTGTCTGGAGTATGTTCTGCAGCCAGTGAACATGGGCAGACTCAAATCTCTCACAATGGCTAATCTGTAGAGGGTAACAAAGACTCCCTCCTTCTAAAAATAGATTTAAAAAAAATTTGCTACACTTGAGGTGACAATAATGGTGTAGCTCAATAGGCAGAAAGAATCTGAATCCTCAGCACCATAAAAGGAGTCATTTCATAAAATAACTCAGATTAAGAACAGAAGTGAGCTATAAAAATAGCACATTAATGTTTCATGAGTGAGGGACGCTGCTAACAAGTACTAAATGTAGGAAAGCCAGGAAACATAAATAATAATTTCTACATCAATATTTAATCAGAAAATTTATCTTTAGTTGTTGTTTCTTCACATTATTTTTATTATTTGGGCTCAGTTCCCTTGATGGAATATCTATCTGATCAAGCATTCCTGTGGCAGTGTGGTACTGATAGGTAATCTCATAATGAACAGTGGCTTGAAGGGCAAATGGGGTTAATTTTCACTTAGTACAATTGTTTTTAAGGTGAAAGCAAGAAGAAAAGTGGTATTTGCAGTTGTTCGAGGGTCACATATCTCATAGTCTCTTATTGTTTAGGAACCCAGTAGCAACCATAAAATAGTTGTGGGTTTTTTTGTTTGGGTTGTTTTTTTTTTTCTTTTGCTGCTGTGATACCACAACTATTTGCCTTCTCGCTTGTGAGCATCACAGTTTTTAATGGCTTTGTGCTGGCAACATTATCAGGAAGAACTTTGAAACATGTTTTGAAAATAAAGAAGGTCAAAGAGTAAACATTTCCAAAAGTATTGCAGTAATTAGGGGACCTAACTTCCTTCAGGCTTTAATTAAGAGCCTTAATTTTATCCTCAGAGTTTTGCCAAGATTAAATAAGAAATTGTGGTAGAGCAGAGACTCGGCGACTTAAACCAGATCATATGAACTCATCTGTGTCTCATGGGACTCGCGCTAAGTCTTTGAGTCTTCTAAAGAATTAGGATTTCCATTACTGGAAACATATCAAATATCCATTCCTGGACAAAAACTCATTGTAGTTAGATTGTGTTTTGAACCAAACTTTTTAGCAGTTTCTGTTCTATCAGGGACATCTTTCATTCCCTCCACTTACCCCTTCTGCTCCAGATCTATAAGTAAACATGACCATGTTCAGCTGTGCATACTTTGCACTAACCATGGGAGTACTAACACGTCATTGGCATTTCAGCTTTATAATACCACGATTTTACATGACCCATGATTTTACAGGTCTAATAACCCTACCCTGGTGGTAGACTATGGGATTCCCAGAGACCCTCAAATGGAGGGGCAGGCTGGGATACAAAGGATTCTGTCAGGGAATGGAGGAATGCACAGAGTCAATTTTGGGTGCACTTTGATGAAGCAACAGGTTAAGAAACCCCCAAGCTATATTTCTTTCTGTTAGCTGGTGGATTTGAATTGAACTGAAGGAATCGGCTCATTTGTCTCTGAATTTCCAAGCATTTGAAATGTGATTGTTCTTTCCTAGTAATAAGCAGAGGAGCAGATGGCCCTTGGAGTGGGACCCCGCAAGTGAGGTTTTTCTCACCAAGATCTTTTAATGTTAGGTAGAGACATTGCTGGAAGGGAAATGAAATGTAGTCAAGCCAAGCAACTGTAGTTTTTCACCTAATTCATAAACCTCCCACATCCAGAGTCATTCCTTATCCTGAACTCAGGCTACCATGAGGTTATGAAAGTGGTAGCTAGACTGACTGCTGACATGCACAGTATGGTGATGGTGATCATAAAATGAAAGAAATTACACATTTTTTGAAGAAGGGAAATTTATAAGAGAATAAGCATGCTAGAATAAAAACCACACAAAAAAACCTTTTTCTTTGCTTTCCTTGATGTCTTTGTTATATGCTAGTTTCAAAAGTAGTGAGTTGCCTGAAATGCAAACCCAAGCAAACACTAATTTTGCTGACTACAGCCATGTGTATTCTAGTAAATTATGGCCTGTGCAACTAACAGCTGCTTCTACAGTTCCCAAATTGTGTTTATTTTTTAAACTTTAAAGCCCCTAGCTTTTTTTCCCCCCAATTTTCCTTTCTTCTGCTCTTGCAGAATAGCAAAGAGAGAAAAAATGTTCCAGAGAAATTTGACAAGAGCTTGCAAAAGGGAAAGGCAGAAAAATAAATAAAGGGAGTCAGAAAGATAGCTGACAGCTCACTGCTCCTGTAGGGAAACTTCACTTTTTATTAGGAAATGCGTTCAATGTACTTTATGGTGACTTGAGCTGAGTGCTGAATTAGTATCTGGACAGGAGGAAAAAAAAAAAAAAAGAGAGAGAGGTATACCCTACAAGATATTCTGTTATTTTGTTATGAATGATCCTAAAAGATTCTCAAGCACTTTTAACAGTATTTCACAGGGAGAGAGGCGATGGTTAACCCAAGAGTCTTGGGTATTTCTAATTGGGAATATTAACACTGTAACATAGGCCTGCTGTAGTGAGGAGTACTAATGATGCATTAAGAGTTCCAACTTTTGGTCAGTCAGTGAGAAAGTATTATAAAATCACTGCTTAGTCAGCTTTGCCATTTGATTAGAAATTAAATTCCTAGGTAAAGCAAGTCTGGAAAAATTAAAGGTATCCTTACCCAACAGGTGCATATTCAGACACTATAACTGACACAATATGCACTATAATGTACTGAGAAACCTGTAGTACTGATGTATCGGAGACCCGGAGTGCTTACAAATTAGAACAGAAAAATAATAAGAAGAAATAAGAAGAAATAAGAAGAAATAAGAAGAAATAAGAAGAAATAAGAAGAAATAAGAAGAAATAAGAAGAAATAAGAAGAAATAAGAAGAAATAAGAAGAAATAAGAAGTTTGCACTATAATTCTCAAGATCCCGATCAGCTCACTGAAAGCTGCCTGCATTGACTGCTACTGGAGACTGCACAGGTGCGAAACTTCCTAACAGTGAGAGAGAGCTCACAGTCTGGGATTCCTGACCAGAACTGTTCTGCCTGATTACCTGAATCCTCATGAAAAACACTGCAAGAAGGCACCAGGCCAGCTGGAGACTAACTGATGATCATGGAACCTGTAGCTTCTGCCTCTTCCCACCTCCATTCCCCATGTCTGGCTGAATGTTGTCTGCAGACATCTTCTCCAAGCAAATCTGGGAGCCAACTGCTCCATGGAGGAGCAGAATCTGCTCATGGTGGAAACCAGGCATTGAGGCTGCCTGGCCACGGGGGTGAAACAGATGCTCTCACCATTCTCCAGCTCTCCTACCCCTTTGGGCTGGCAGGTGTCCCAGAGAACAGCAGCAGAGAGCAGTCCCAGCATTTGACGAGTCAAAAAGCTGTTGATTGATGCTAGTGAAAGGGGAGTAGCAGGGGAGTGGGAAATGAGTCCTCAAAACCAGTGCTGGCTCACATCTATGCAGCATTAATTATCAACAGGCATTAAGACAGCCAGCTGCCTAAATAATAGGATGGTAGGAGTGTCAAAGACAATTACAATGTCAACTGCAGGCAGGCAGTGCTAATGCAAGAGCTTTAGTGCTCTTAGCCATCCTGAGTAAATCTACATCTGCATTAGAAAACACACAGATCACGAGCAGCGATTGCAAACATAATAGCAGCCCCATCAAGCCAGGACACAGTCAGTCCTGCCCAATGTAATGCCTACAGCAGTGGCCAATGTGAAGGGTATAGGGAAAGAGCAAGCATGAAGAAGTAGTATGATCTATATTGTGCTAGCTGCAGGTGATAACACAAACCAAACAAGAACAGGAACAGGAGACGAGTCCTAAAAATGAGAGAAAAAGGGCTGCATAACAATGTAGGAAGATTATTACCACCCTGCAAATATCAGAAACTATTCACATCAAATTATGGGGGATGGCAAAGAAGATAATAGCAGTTAACTCAACAACTATCTGATAAGTGATCCGTAATAGGATGTTATTAGATGTCCCTGACACACTGTGAATTATACACTGATAAAGGAGGCTGTTCCAAATGTTTAATTGTGCAATTTACATTTTGTTTTTACAATAGCTATGAACAAAAATGCAACCAGAACTCAAATAATCAGCATAAAAAGGAGAGGATAACTTCTTTTTCTGCTGGCTTTGTAGTATTAAACTAGTCTCCTGACTTTTAAACCAGTATTTCCATGTATTTAAAATGACCTTTGAAAAGCCTGTTTAAAAATCGTAGTAGAACACTAACAGTATTTTCCCATTTTTAGAATAACTTTCAGCAAAGGAACACAAAATTCTTCAAAATTATTTGTGTCTCCCGCCTACTACCTATTTCTGTGCAGCAGGCAAGTAATCATTAGATCTGCTGTACAAATGGTTAAACTTCTAATGAGAAAAGCTTTCAAACTGGCCTCAAACAAGAGACAGCAATTTCTCCAGTTGCTGAATATCTGCAGTTACATCGACTGCAAGTGGCATGAGAAGTGCTCAGGTTTTTTTGAAATTTGTGCCTGCCAGGAATTAAGGGCAGAAGCTACGTGTGCTGCACTAACCTTTGGGTTTTCCCTGCTGCTGACTGCTCCCTTGGAGAAAAGCACCACTGGGCCCATTACCCTGGACAGGATGAGCTCGTGCCATCCTCTCTTTTCCAGATGCTGGCTGCACTCACACACCTCCTCAGTATCTGCAGAAGATCTTAATAGGCTTTTATTGACTTGTCAGTGCATTTCCTATCAAAAAATGCTGTGTTGCTTCCTTCACACTCACTTGAAAAGAGTATTCTAAAATTTCATAGAATTAGTACAAGTGAAAGAAAATTGTTTTGCAATTGAAAACTTTTCTGTGAGAAAACATCCTCACAAGATTCCATATTAACATCATTGATTTAAAGCTTCCCAATCTCTGTGTGTTGATGTAAAAAACGGCGTTTTTAATTTTCCTTTTTCTTGCAAATGGAAAACAATAAAAATAATGATATTTTCTGCAGGAAGAACATTCTAATTTGATTATGTTTGAGAACAACTCCTACGTGCAGTTTAAACAGAAATCTAGAACAGCTAAGACTGTTTTGAATCCTAACTGCAAAAGGGATAGACCTAACATTAAAGCTTATTTAGCAACTCCATGACAACTCTGTGTTCATAGTAAAGGTGGGATCGTGTCTTGCTCTCTCAGACTCAGGCCTTCTGTGCAATTACTCATAGAAGTGTTTTGTTTGCTTGCTTCCTTTTGTTTGTTTGCTTTGCTGGTGGTTTTTTGGTTTTGTTTTTGTTTCTTTTTAGTATTTTATAAAGGATTTCTTTGAGAATAAAGCCTCTTAACTTTCTGGGAAGAAGCAGCTTCTCTAGAAGTGTTTAGGTTTTAAATAAGAGGAAACAGGAAGGTGCTCTGAAGAAAGGAGAGAGTCTAGGTAAGACCTCATACAAGCAGGGCTGCATCCATTCTTGCCATCCTCCCTGATGAGAAAGTTTGCACCTATGTATATACATACACACAAGCCCACACACAGAGGTATTGTTCAGGCTAACAAGAACCATGATTCTTAATGGAAGTCAATGAAGGACAAGAAGTGTTTGTGAAGCAGCTCTTCACTTTTTTATGCTTGGTCAAAATCAGAGCGTCAAAAGCACTCACACATGTTGTTTTGAGGGCTTGGTTTTCATGCCTCTCCTCCTAGCATCTTTTCTGCTTTTGGAAAAAATATCATAGCTTCCAACCCTGACTGCCATCACTTTTGTATACTGAATCCCATCATTTGGTGGTGAATAAACCGGTTCTTCCATTGCCTACTCCACCAAAATAACAGCACAGGCTTTCAGAGGACCAAAAGACATGAGGATCTCTGTTTCCAGCTCTGTCCCACAAATAGGTGAATGCTGGTGATGAGCTGTGATTTACTGTAAAGAAATTAATGGATGTGTACATTTAAGCCAGAATATATAATCTTCTAAGACCCTTTGCATAGATTTTTGTGAAATTACTCTTGTGCCAAACTATTAACTTCTGGTGGCATTGAACTCCTTCACCAAATACAATCAGAAGACCCCAAATACAGTTCTCTAGGTTGTTCCTGTGACTTTTTCTAAAGTAGATTGAAATCTCTCTTTTGTTTCTGAGAAATTGTTTTGTTTTACATTTTAAACAAAAGAGCTCCCAGGAAGCCATGAATTGGCCTTGCTTTATGGCTCTCTGAAAGTCTTGAAGGATGTCCATCTAGACCCATTAAAAAGCTTAAATGCACAGAAGAGAATATGAGTTGTTTAGTTCTGTTGTGTTAAAAAA
>VXBL01007961.1:322699-338530 GCA_013400195.1 Aramus guarauna | reverse complement strand
TTTGTTTTTTTTTGTTAAAAAAAAAAAAAAAAAAAAAAAAGGCAAGGTTTCCTCAGCTTTTTTCCTTGATAAGAGCACACTATTAAAAATGGTTATCTTCTTCCCCATTAACCATCTATTCTTTTGGTCAGACTTTGCTTTATGTATTTATTTTCATTCACACTTATTTTCAACAGTGTGACAAATGGCAGCATGACATGGAGAAGGAGATTTAAAATAATTAAAGCTCCATACACAAAAGGCTTGAGCGAGATGAGATTTGCTACATAAAATGCTAACTCCTTCCCTCTAGCCTTCTCCATCCTAACTGAAGCCCAGCCCCAGGCCCATCAATTTCAAATGGCATAGGTGTAACTCATGGCTGCATGCCGAACCTGGAGTTAATTTTCTGGGAATGAAATATAGTTTATATATACCCAGGACATGGAGTCTGAAACTCATTAGTTAGATCTTATGTCAAAAATTATGAAATATAAAATAAGGTGGGGAAGGAGGGGTCACAGCATAGACTCGGTTGCCCTGAAGGCTACACTAGCTTTTGGGCCTCTGAACTTATGTCTACACTGAAAGAGTGAGGAAAGCTCAAGACATGTTTAGCTCTGGGATTCTGTATTGTTAATGCACACCGACAGTTGCAGCCCTGCTGTAAAGTACACTGCCCAATGCTGTGCTAATGCAGAGCTGGGTATATGCTGCTGGACTGAGTTTTGTGCTTTGAAATAATGTCCTGCTCTATCCAGATCACATGAAGGAGAGCTTTGGTGGGCAGTGATGAGGCTGGAGAGGGGCAGGAGACTTATCACCCTAACAGCCAGGCTAGGAGAGATGGTGAAATAACCTCCACAGCTGCTCTCCACTAGCCAAGAAATCCAGTAGATGATTTTTTGCTCTGGTTTTGTAAGGATACCTTGTGCTATCTGAACTCTAACACAGCTGGGGATCTGCCTTTGCATCTTCAAAGCACTGTGCAAGCATTATATAATTAATTGTCACAAAACTCTTATGAGGGTGATGGATTCTATATGAATTGTTCCCTACTAATCATAAAAGAGAGGAGGCTTTAAAGAACTAATGTCTTGTACCTATTGATCTTTCTGTGTGAAACCTTTATTATCATTGTAGTATCTGTATCACTGCATTGCCAAAAAGCTCCAGCCAAGATCCGTGTCCTGTTGTGCTAAGCACAGCCTTGTGTAGTAGATTTTGTCAGCTTCTCCCAAAAGAGCTTTTATCTTACAAAAAAAAAAAAAGAGGAGTGAGGAGACAATCAGAGGTAGAAAGTGAAGACATTGATATGCCCGAAGTAACATAGCTGGCTACCAGGAGGGCCATGGGCTACCATGGGAACTGCTTTATAGCAGACTGTGAGCCTCTTCTAGGGCTGGTTACTGTCTAACTTACCATTGCTGATAAAATATAACAAGGAAATCAACAGCAAACTCAGCTTGCATCCTGAAAAAGCTAGACTTTTCCTCCAATATTAATGTGATACGCTGAGATATATCCTGCAGTCTTTAAACAGTAGTAGAATTAAGTTGTGCATCATCCTTGAAAACAGGAAAAAACAATAAAGTGTGAAATGCATTTTAAATATTAAAAAGCTAAATATTTTTAAAAGACAGAAAAAGACAAGGGAAAAAAGGCTTTTGGGTGTTTGGAGGTTTTTTCCAGATTGCAAATAATTGTTTTATCCAAAGTCATATAAATCTCATTTCAATGGCTAACAGACTATTGTTATAATATTTAATAATCCCTCAGAGGATCCCTGCTCAAGCTCCATTTAGTGTTTTTGGTTTTGCATTACTGGTTCATCCTACGTACTATCACAGCACATATCATGCCTGCAATTTCAAGCCTTATTAAAATAATCATTTTTATCCAGAAAGGAGAGCTGTTACTTACCACTGGAAATATATTATTGGCTCATCCTAACTAAATCGCTCATTCCTCCCCAGTAGAAGTTAGATGCCTGTCAACATTTCAATATTACCTCTAACATTTTGAGACTCTCTGTAATTATAGAAAATTTTGTTGGTGGTTTGTTTTTAAGAAATAATAGATGGAAAATTCTGTCTTGTCTTTTCCATGTGGGATATGAAGTCCATAAAGGACAGGGAAAATATATGCCAGGAAAAGAAGTATATTTCACATTCTAATTTATCCAGCAGAAATATCTTTTTTTTAATCTTTTTATTATTACTTTTTTTTTCTGTGAGATAGAAATATAGGCGAAGTCCTCATATTAATAAGCTTAATTCAATGGAATTACAATGGTTCTCAGATCTTTGAAAGAGGCGCTGTGAAAATCCTTTTGCCCTTGTAGTAGTAAACAAATGTATGCCAGTCTCAATTTAATGCACAGAGAGACATTACTCCAAAATGGACCACAGCCTGATTCAGGAAAAACATTTAAGAAAAAGAAAAAAAAAGAAAAAAAAAAAAAAGGTTTCTAGAAGAAGATTATGCAGAAGATCCACAATGGTGAGCAGGTGTTTCTCCAGGTGAGGGTTAAGTTAACAAAAGGCATAGAGAAGGATGTGGCAGTCCAGTCTGACCTCTACGATGGCTGAATTTAACAAGGCTTTCTGATGTTACTATTAATTCTTTATTTTGGTTTATTTCCATTTTTGTTTCTATTTTTCTCTTTTATTATTATGCCTGACTTTACATTTTCACTCAGTGGTATTTAGATTAGGAAAGTATTGCTCTGTAGTATGGGTTTATTTCTCATTTGCTATAATTTGTCCCTCTGTTTGATTGCTGCACAAGTGTGACTCCTATGACTTCCTGAAAAGTTGCCAGAGGAAGCTTAAGATGGCGAGATAAGAAGAGAGATGCTGTGTTGTTTAGTCACAGCCATTTAATGCACAGTAGGATATGTGCACCAAGGTAACGCACACGGCAGCAGTACAAGACATCTGCATAGAGCACACAACCTGTGCAAGCCTTGTACCCTTCTGGAGAAGTAGTAACTGGCCAAACAGGAAACCCTACAATGTTTAAAATAACACTATATGCCCATATTTAGGCAGCTGAGTGCCACCCAAAGAGCCTTTATGAGATGGAAAAAAACCACTTCATCAAATACAAAAGAGTGATAGCAAATACACATAGCAAGTAGCAAATACTTTTCAGCATATATACAGATGAAATATGAAAGCACTAGGCCAGATGAATCTAATCTGTGGCACTTCACTGTCATAAAGCAGCCATAGATCAAGCAGACGAGGTTATAGGGAAATCTTGCATAGAGAAGTTTGAGCATTTTAGCCATTGGCTTTAGCCCTGCAGCTTTCTACCAGCAATATTTCCTCCATGCAGTGAGATACATAGCCTGCCCTCCACTTTTTAAATCGAGGGCAGACAGTGACAGGTGAAGATAGGTTTGTAAAGACAGTAATAGCAAAACAACACGTAAAACAATGGAAAACAGTGAGTAGAAAAATTACCCATAGTGGGATAGAAGTGTTTCTCCCAAACTGAAGAGCAGGAAGCAAAACTGAAGATAGCAGAGCTCTCACTGGAGCTCTCTAACCCTGGAGGAGCACTAATGGAAGAGTCAGAAAGTAGAGATAGAAACAATGCAGAAAGTATAATAGACTTTCAGGGAAGAAAGAAGCAGTTAAAGGGAACATGGGTTTCAATCAGAAAAACAAACAAACAAACAAACAAACAAACAACAACAAAAAACCCACAAACAAACCAACAATGAAAAAAAATGAAAAAAACAAACCACATCATTGGTGATTTTAGGAACCATATGAGAGCCAAAGAGATCATGAGGAAGAGCATAATTGGACGGCACATGACCTGACTGGTCCATGAGCTACTTGAGAAGGAAAAGAGTGTTGAGTGGTGAGAAGAAAGCAAATGAGACAGAAAGTGGTGAAAAGGATTCACACAGGAAAAAACGGGAAGAAATGGTGTAACACAAGAAAGAGGTTCAGCCATTTCCTGTCAAGACAAAGGGCAATAACTTGCAGCAAGATGCAACACCTCCCCAGGACACAATTTCTGTGACTGCATAACTTCACAATTACAATCTCAGTCAAGATTTCTTTACAAGTGGGAAAATGGCATGGAAGGGAGGCTCTTTACTGCTCCGGGCTTCCTGTGCACCTCGGAAAAAAGCACCATGCTGACATCAGCAAAGTAACATTCAAAGTATATAATAAACATGACTATAACCTACCACTGAGACGCCTGCCTACCTCACCACCCACACAAAGAACGTACATGCCATTTGAAATTAAATTCCCCTGATAACTGCAGCTTCTCTTCCAACAGACAAATATATCTGTTTGCTGATTAAAAGATTTTTAAAAAATCTCAGCAAAGACTTTGTTTGTTTTAAATATTTGCACAGTGGGGTCTCTAAGGACCAAAAATACTCCCTCTCCCCTGAAAAAAAGAACTAGCCCAGCATGGCACGGTGACAGAATTGACAGAACAGCAAAGCGTCGTGTCAGGGAGATGGAAGGTTTCAAAAGGGAAAACATAAAGGTGCCTCCAGGTTTATCCAAGTCTATTTTTTTCTTTGAGAATTGTAATTACTCAACAGTACAAGATTTCTTCTTGAATGTCTGCAGGGGGTTTTGAGGTTTTTTTTCCCTTCCCCTTCTTGACAGCACCTCCCGCTGACATCAGACCGACAGTCATTACACCTTCCTAGTAATGTCAATGAAAAACTTACCAGATACATGTTCGCATTGTATAGCTCATCTGGACTTGAACAGAGAAATCGGCAGCCGGCAGAAAGCTCAAGGACCTCACAATGATTATGCAATCTCCTGTTCCATTAAAATAACTGTTTATCTTCAGAAAAGTATATAATAGAGAAGGAAAGCGTATAATTTAGTTATTCGGCAAACAAAAAGTCAAATAGTAGAGAGCTTGTGGCCAGATGCTGATCTTTCTTGCATTCAGGCTATTCTGGAATTGAGGGATGTGTGTTATCCATCATACTGGTGTGAGAATATAGGTCCCCGTACTTGGGTGAGAAAGAAGCTCACTAAACAAGCCATCAAAAAAAGCCGTTAAAATTGATGCAGTTTTTAGTGTCTTTGGCGGGATTTAGTTCAGGCTCTTTCAGTCCCCTGTGACATGCAGAGGATCCCTTGTTCAACACTTACTGAGGGTGTTGCGTGATGCCCCCTCACCCTAACTCTCTTGATATCAAAAAGGCAAAACTTTTCTTTTTTAAGTGTCTTTCTCATCTCTGCTTTATGGTTTATGCTTTATGATTTGACATCACAGATACAGATTATAGAGTGTAATAAAGGTGAGATCTCTAAGAAAAATAGGGCTAGGAGTCACTTTTTTATTTCAAATGTTGGTGTCCCTATAGAAAGCGATATATAGAGAGATGCACGTATACAGCACTATCCACCTAACAGGATTATTCCCAGTAAATAGCCTATCATCAACACTTTAAGAAGAGCTTATGAAAGAAAAAAAAAAAAAAAGGAAAAACAACTGTGAGGATTAGCACAGAATTAAAAAAAAATAAATCCAATTTCTCCATGTCCTCTTCATTTGATCTTATCTTCTTTTGTATCACTGTGAGACAAGCTAGCACAAGATCCCCAGAGCTAAACACTCCTAATTTCTCCAGGTAGCTTAAAATGATATAAACCCTTTAGAATTTGGCTTTGGTATTTTATTTTAGCGCCATATGACATCCAGCTGATATAAGTCAGCATTAAAATTAGGTGGAGCTACGTACAGTTCCATTGGGGGATGCTCTAACCCAGAAAGTTTAAGAAGTAGTTTTCAAAATAGCAGTTCCCAAGGGCAACATGGTATATTCAGCAGGTTTGGGAATTGAATGCTTCTCGAAGAGGAGCTCCTCTGGAAATCTTAGGTACCGGAAGCATGAACTAAAATCATGGCATATCACCTAACAAGAACAACTTCACAGATTTATTCTTGACCTTTCATTTCTATCACTGCTGAGGTGGTAGAAAAGAGAAGGGATTCACCTAGTTAGAGCCAGATATCTGATCTTTTGTTAAGTACCTCTTTTTCTTCTGACACTGACCAATAATTTAATTCTTAAGAGTCACATTTTCTAATTCAAGACCAAAATGATTGTTAAATGCTTGATTCTTTAATTTAAAAAGATTCAAAATCTTCAAAGCTGAAATCAGTAGGTTGTAGTTTTGCTAAAATAACTGACATGAATTGGTATCAGTTTTTGTGATATATCTCAATAATGCAATCATCTCAAGTGAGTATGTGTCAGCAGACAACTGTATCCACTTAACGAAATGGATGTATCAGTAATGTTAATCCACAGAATGCAGCTTCAGTAACATGCTTTTGTGATAAAGGAATTAACCCTCCATCCTTCTAAGCTCTTTGTGACTCTTATTTCCTTTTCTTACTGTGACTTTTACACACTGATGTACTTGCAGACTGCTATAATTGTCTCTGTAATGGTTGGCCTGTGGTAATACTGTGCAAGCATCTACAACCTTCATAGTGGGATCAGGACTACAGCACATATACATATAGATGGGGAAGAAGGCAGCTGTTTCTCAGAGGGTTATGGTCTAAGGACACAAAAGTAGGTACAAAAGGAAGGAGAGTGGAGGATAATGATTATAGCTGGTTGTAGTCAGTGCTCAGCCTTTGTCAAGGAGAATCTGATGGACAGAACAGATCACGTTCATCCCCGATACAGCTGCACTAGTTTTGCGATGTGAGGGATGTTTATACTGGGGAATAATTTCACTTGCATCACTTACACATTCATATATCCTTGTCTGACAGCCTTTCAAAGCTTTATTAATCAGTCTTTCATGCAAACAGTTAAAAGCAGTGAAGCTGGAATTATGTGATCATTGTCATAAAGTGAACAGTATATTGCATCTTGTTTATCCATCTGCTATAATTGCACTATGGGAATTGAGTTGCTTATAATAAATGCAATGACATAAGTGGTACTAACACATGTAAAGGGTACGTGTCAATACATCCTGCTAATTTCCACATTTGCTTCTTCACAGTAGACAATGCTAAAGGTTTCTATGTGGCACATCTGAGTGCCCGTGGCCTTCCTATCACTGCAGAAATTCTCTACTGCCTGGATTTACCTGCAATGAGCACGTTAACCCCTAAGACAGAGAAACAAAGTCAAGTAAGGTGTTTATGCCCTACTTCACTGCCTATTTGGATGATATTTGAGTCGTTTACTGTTGTCCCAGATGACTACCATCCTCTTGAGTTGTTACATTTATGAAACTGATTTACATACTGAAGGAGAGGTAACAGATGACACAGATTCCAATTAAGAAAGCAAAGACAACTTGGGCTAAACTCCTGGCTCTGCCTCACTCTTTCTCTGGGGCTCAATCCTGTCTTTTGACCCTGGATACATCTCTGCAGCCTTTGAAGGTGAACCTGAGTCCAGTCTCAGGCTTAAACTCACTTCATGTTCAAACTGTGTGGATGACAGGTTAAAGTCTGAGGTTTTGATGAGCTCCAGGGCATGGTTTGCTGTACTTCACCTCTCTGCCTTCAGCCCTGCACACAGCCAAGAAGGCCTCCCTTCATGTGAACTCAATGAAGTCTCTGTGGCACTGTTTCACACTTTCTACCTGAACCTCAACTGATGCAACATACGTCTAAGAAGTGAGCAGAAAGTTAGACTGCTGATTGAGATTTTCCCCCCTTCATGGGAATCTAGAGAGACATGTTTGCTCTAGTATAAATCCTGGGCATAAAAACTCTCAACAGAGAGTCTGAGTTTTTTCCTTAACCTGGATTTCATAACATCGTCCAAGTATAGATAATTATCCCTAGAAAAAGAAAAAAACAGCCCCTGAGAGTCAGGAAAAAAGTGCACCAAGTAGGATTTTTTTTTTATTTTGGCTTAGTTTTAATAGTAGTTGCTCAAAATCACAAACGATTTTTTTTTTTAACTAATGCAAAATGCATTGATTGCAAAAGAAACTCTGAATATCCGCCCCTCTACATAGCTACATTATGTTAATATTCTCATGTTGTCAGCAGATCTTTGCCAAGTAGGAGGGATTCATTAACTCCTGTGTAATCTGCAATCCAGACTGGCAGAAAGCAGAGGCTTCTTATACCTCAAGCTGGCTCAAGTCAGAAATAAGGTAAGTGTGTCTGACTCAGGCCTACACATTATGGTATAATCAGCTATCCCTCATGGAGTTAAAATCACTTTGCTTTGAAAAGACAGTGGTAGGTCTACATGGAATTGTTTCATTCTGATGCAAATGCATCCACTTTCTAGAGGAAATAAACAATTTTAGTCAGTAAGTATGAAATAAATGGATCTCCTAGTGAGGGGTGAGTTTACCTTGTTTGATTTCCTGTTTTACACATATTTCTCTGTGTGTATATCTGCCTGCATAGACATATGTACATATATATGTGCGTATATATACATATATGTGTATCTACATATGCAATATAACTTATATATGGGGATTTTCATAGTTTAGTCCAGACTAACTTCCAGCCCAGACCTCAGCAAGGACTTTGTCCAGAAGAAGCTCAGTGATACTGTGATTAGGAACCTCTATTAATCCCATTTTCCATTCCATGTCCTTCAATGTCTGCATCAAAAAACATGACAGCAGTCTTAGAAAGGCAGGCTGGTGTGAAAACATTGGCCCAAGACTCTGAATCTCCTGTGAGAAGTGAGCAACACAGGAGGGCTCAGAATCTGCTCATTCCTGCAGGACTAAACCTAGAAATCCTGATGGCATGTGAGAGAAGGTATATTCATTTTCTCCTCTTTTTCAGGGGAGTCTAAATTACGGTTTTGCGTTCCATTATTCTCAGTTTGCTCCTTCTGTGTGATAATTGCAGCAAGGTTAAAAATGATCTAATGATTGCATTAGTTTCCACACAACTTCCCTCTTTTCACTCTCCTCCGACCTCTATCCATAACAGAGATTGGTGAAGGACAGGCAGAAAAGTAGAAAGAATGCCTGAATATAGGTTGTCATACCCAGCACAGCTGTTGCTAGTAATAATTTTCTGAGTCCTAGCACTGGATAAGCCATTTGTCACGAATGATTTATTTGATGAAATTAGCTCTCTTTTTCACTCCTTGAAAACTTTCTTTGCAAAATGGTGGAGACGTTCAAAGTTGTTCGTTATGTAGATAGGCCCAAGTGATTGTTTCTGTCCTCAAGCATGAGACTATGGATTAATGGTGTGCTGAGGTGCAAGTGTTCAATAGAGACTAATGATTTTGGACGCGTCTCCTTTTAACTGTCCTGTTTGGACAGACAGATCATGGCACTGATATTCAGCAGGTAAAGGCCCAAATCATTCTGAAAAATTGCCCCTTAAGGTGTACCTTGGTTGTTCGTGCAAAATCACTAATTGCTTCTGAAAATTTATCCCAGTGTCTATTCATTATATGTCATTACTCACATCAGTGACATGGCAGATATTATAATTCCATGACTGAATGACTGAATTTCTGCAAAATGGAGAATTGATACTGACTAATGAATGACAGATAAAGATGCCTTCTTTACGCATGGAAATAGACATTAATACAGATAACATTGTCTCCCTTCCAACCTTGTAGTCTAAACTGGAATGTCTATAGAAGAGAGATTTTTGCTAAAATGCCTCCCCACCTTCTGTCTTTTTTCTTTTTTTCCCTAGTTTGCCTTGAAGTTTCTAAGTAGTGTAAAGCAGGCTCTGGGCTTTGACCTCAGCTGGGACTCAGTTCTTATTACCCATCTTATGTTCCCATCAGTTAGCCAAGCTGTTTTCCAAGGATTACATCCATCCTGTGACACCTAACTGTCCTGGGACCTTTTATGGGGTTCTTCATTCTAATTTGTGTAGCTTCAAAACAGGGAGGGGGGAGGGGGAATAATCATTATTTAGTTTCTGTATGAGTTCCCTCTTCAGGACTGATTGAGGTTGATTAGATCACAGGAATGAGTTTTGTATTTATGCCACCATGTCATCAAGTCCATCCTTCCATTGGACACTGGGGACAGCTGGTTCTGAGACAATCAGTGTGCCGGGATGACACTGTATTTTAATAAAAATACAATATCGCTTGGGCAGAACTGTGGCTGGCCCAGCTGGAGCTGACCACTGTGTTTGATGGGGAACCAGCACAAAGAGCAGACCATGGATGGTGCCCTCTGTGACCTCTGTGGCTCTGTCACAAACGACCACGTACAATGTCACTGGAATTACATCAGGGAGGAGTGTGTCCCATATAAGGCCTACTGAAGTCCCTAGGTAATTTGTAGCCATAGCCATTTGTACTATTATTTAGTCAGGTTATTGATCTTTTAAGTCTGGTAGCTGTATCTGGCCATGATTGACACAAGCATCTTCATAGGCAGACAAGACAACATAACGAAAGCCCTAATACCAGCAGACAGTGGTAAAATAATGTAGGGAAAGGCGAGAGGGAGGAAGAGGTGATTTTAGTTCTTTGTCTTCCAATAATCACTGCACAGCTTGACATCTGATTTCTTTTACCCTAATCTCAGCATGCATCTCAAAAATGCTACTGGCCATCAGATTATCCCAGCAGATCATTAAATTTTCTTATCCTCCGGACTTATGTATGCTGTAGAACTATCCAAGGATAATGAGCAGCCTGCTGTTGCACTCACCTGGTTGGGGTCAATGCATTTTATGAAAGCTCCCCACATATTCTTTCTAATGAATGAATCCTTTCTTTTTATAGGGGAGAACTCTAATGGAAAAAGAAAAAGAATTACCTTGAGGGTTTTTTGACATGACCTTTAAGTTTTGTGATCAGAAACATGGTATTCTTCAGACAAATTCCTAAGTATCAACAGGAAACAGCAATATGTGATACAAAAATCACATATAATTACAACAAACTTTGTGGTACCATGTGTTCTTCAAAATTCATATACACAATGCTGTTCTCCTTCCCTGGATGCTATATGATTGAGGTCAGACATAAATCTTCCAGCTGCAATTACCCAAACAGCTGGACTGATCAAATTCATGTGCTAAACCGCTATCGCTTCTAGTGGCAAACTCAACATGGGTTATAGCAATACTAATGCTGTTTACTGACTCTAGGAAAGAAAACAAGTGTGTCTGATCACAGATAAACTTACCTCCTCAGATAAACATTTAAATAAAAAAGCTTTCTCCTTCAGAAATGCATACCCTTATTTCTCTTTTGGGAGCCAGCTTTTCCTGCTCTTCCTTATGTTTTCATGTCCTTCTGTTGCTCTTCTATTCATATTCTCTCATCTAATTCCCACAAATGGCTCCTTCTGCTCAAATAACAAGGCTCCAGACTGGCAGAACAAACTTGGGTAGGACACTGGACCTGAAAACATAAATACTGAATGTCAGTGATTTGTTGCTTGCACTGTAAAGCTAGTAAGATAGGAACTGGTCTAATGCTGCTCATGTTCCTCTCCCCATCATGCAGGTCATACACTGCTTGTGTCCTGAGCAGCATTAATACAGGCACCCAGCTGCCTTTGGGGAGGAGGATAATTGGATGCTCCTGTTAGGCTTTCTCACCCAGAACTAATGTAGCCCTTTCTATACAGTCCCAGATGACCTAATCATGATCTATGTTGGCTCTGAAATTATAAGGGTGCTCATATGATCACCATGACTGCAGACTCTGAACATGTGCCAGACATGAGGATATTTCTCCTCCTGCCATCTGTACGATATGTGGTGGTGTGTGTTCCCCTTGTTTAATAAACAGGGAGTGAACATCGAATGACTGGCAGAAGGCTATAAATTAAATGCGTCAAAGAAGAATTGAAATGGAAGCTCTCAGGGTCTTCACTGTTACGGTCAGCTTTGCTTTGATCGAGGAGGAGAAAATGTGCCACAGTGAACAGGAGAGTTAGAAGGGAGTTATTACTGTATATGTAACGGAGCCTTCACTCATTGCCAAGGCTTGCAATGCCTTCAGTGGCAATCATCACCATCATTTTGAACAAAGCCCAGATATAATAAAACTAAATCAACAACTGGATTTTCCCAAAAACCCAGGGTACCCATATCTGTGGCTCAGGATGAGCCACACTTTTTGTCTGAACAGTTTTAATAGTGATTAATAAATTTAGTCTAATAAAAATCTTGCTGGCAAAAAGCCCTTAAACATGGCATTATTTACATAATTTCCTGCAAAGAACAGCTGCATAGTCCTCCACTCCGGTCATAACTTCTCAATTGTAGTGCTCCTGCACCCAAACATTCACAAATCTTAAGGCACCTGCCTGGCATTTATGATACAAAGGAACTTATGGAAGAGGTGTGCCTCTGGGAAACCAGCATCTCACAAGTGTGACTTGAAAACCAATGGTGTAACCGGAGTCCAGATCCTGCAGTCAGATCCATATTGGTGACCACTGGGATGCATTGCAGGATTGGGCTCGTATTTATTGATAGCTTTTAATTAGTCTGCATAGCTCATTTCCACATCTGCTTTCCTATAAACAAGCCACTAATTAGTTCAGTGAGTCAGTTAAAAAGTGTACCATTGTGCCAGATAGTTTAAAGAGACACTGAAAATATTTGAAACACAGTCCATTTAATTTTAATTATTTTTTAAAAGGAAAGCATTAAAATCCCCCATATTTAATCTCCTTCTTCTGAATTTCTCTGCTAATTTCAAAACACATAGTTGTGACTGTGTCAAAGACTTGTGTGTCTCCAGAGCAAATCCACTCTGGCTTTCAGCTTTCTGATATATTCTACTGCTTAGCTTTACTCAAGTGGTAGCTCTGGAAGCACTGCTAGCACTTCTAAAGCTTGATTACTCACCTGAAAAAGTCAAGTTAATAACATAATTTTCTCAATACCCCAGCCTCCTGGCCTAATGCAGCAAAGCAATACGGTTCTTAGTTTCTGGGCCAGAGTCTTGTATATTATCTGTACAACTTATGGAGAAGATGAGATGTTTCTGACTAGGATCAGAAAATGTGAAGGTGAGACCCTCTCTCTCTCCATCCACCAAGCGAAATGAGCAGAGCTCACTACCTTCAAAAATGGGCCTGCTCAGAGAAGATGGTGTCTGTGCCCTTACACAAACATCTCTTGGGTGATTAGTTGAACACCTTCATCAGGGCCTTTGGAAGGGAAAGCAGACAACTCATGTAGATGTGTTAGCATTGGACTGACCCCCACCCCTAGTTTCTGAAATCTCACTAGGCTCAGACATAAGTGAAGCACAGAGCAACTGGGTCAGGTCTTTGCAAGAGCAAAGATGAAACCTTGGTGTGTGCAGATATATTTAAAGCTGAAAATGAAAGACTTGGAGAGCTCATTAGGCTTTTAAGTTCCTCCTAAGTCTTGGTTTTGTCTGACTGAACCCTTTATTGACTCTGACTGCAAGCCTCAGTGCTAGGCAGCTATCCTTCCTGTTTAACCTTGTGTCACTTGTGTCACTTGTAACAACAGAAGGTGAAATAATTAGGTCATTTTTTAAATGTGGACTTTTGCTTTCCAAGCTGACTGCTCCTTTAAAGCTAAGATGTCCCCTTGACACCTCTTTTTGATGTAGTAGCTAATAGCAGAGCACAATGTCTTTCTTCCACCCTCCTTACTTTTTAATACGAGGCTTACAGCATGCCAGCAATTTAAACCTCTGCTCTCTGTTGGCAAGTCAGGATGGCTTCTGCGAGCAGTCTATTTCTTCCGATTATTCCTCGCCATTGTGAGGGATCATGGCTAAGGACCAGTGACTTTCCCCTGACAAAGATTTTAATGGTCCAAACACACTCTCCTTGCAGATTACAGTGGAATCACTAATGCAATTTTGACCTGACTTTGATGCAGCACTCTATTGATGTGGGGTGACGCTGCAGCAAAGCAACAAGGTTAGATCTCAGCAGTGATTAAGCTGGAGTTCCTGAAAGGACGTTTACCTCCCGGGTGTACAAGCATGCAGGGAGGCAGCTGGGCACGGCGCAAGACACCAGCTCAGAGCACTCCAGCTGCCTGCACACAGACCGCAAGGGGAAGGCAAGATGCTTTTAAACTCTGCTTTGCTGTGCCACCTACCCACCCACCCCCCCGGAAGATAGTCCCGGCCTGTTCAGCTGCTGAGCAGTCGGGTAATCAGTCCATCAGTCAATCAATCAATTATGAAATCCGGTTTTGTGAAGCATCACCCTCACCAGCTGGGAGGGGGTTGTAGCTCTCGGCGCGGATCCGGTCTGCTCCGCAGCCCTGGGGGCCGCCTTCTTCGGGCGGGGGGGCACGAACGAGAGCTCCCCGCGGCTCTGCTGGGACACCCAGGGCCACCTCCGTGGTGACAGGACAGCGGATCAAGCATCAGCCCCGTCCCAGGCTCCATGCCCGCTGCCTGGGGGTGAGGCTGAGCCCCGGGAGCGGGGCTGGGGTTCGTCGGGATGTGTCGGCACTGTCCATGCCAGGATATATATAAATGTTTTATGTATGTGTATTTAACTTGTGTACTTATAAGCAAACAAACAACTTAGCTGGGGGCTCTTTAAAATGTTCCAGCCACAGTGGTACCCACAGGAGAGGGAAAGGGAAGGAAAAAGGAAAAAAAAAATCAGGAAGTTTTTTTTTTTGTTGTTGTTGTTGGTGGGTTTTTTTCTTTCCTCCAGGCAACTGATCTACTCCGTGACTGATGCTTATCAACAACGCGTGAAGATTGCAATAAGGATCCTCCCTGGAAGGCGAGGAGGAGTGACTTCCAGGGGGCTGGGAGGAGGTGGAGTGCAGCTCGGCTCTCGCCTATAAGGAGGTGCCCAGCGCCCGGCTGCTGCTTCCCAGCCGCAGCTCGCAAGGTGAATTTCCGCGGCAGCAGGGGGGGGAGCGGGTTCGGCTCGGCTCGGGCGCTGCCGCCGGCGTTTGGAGCGGGTCCTCCAAGGGCTGCGGAGGAGGGTCCCTCGGCCGCCCCCGGCTCCTCCATCACCCGGAGTGCCTGTTTGCTGGATGGAGTAAATGAGCGGAGGAAGAGGGAGCGCACAAAGACTGAGAGGCGCTCAGAGACCGGGACCGGGGGAGACAGACGAGCGGCTGGCTTCCCCCTCCGGGGCCGAACATGGATTCCCGAGCCCTCGGGGGCTTCAGTCTGCTGCTCTTCAGTTTTTGGCACGTGGGATTAACCGCAATAAATTGTGAGTAGAGGGAGCTCAAGGAGTTGCCTGGGGTTGGGGCGAGGGTAGTGGGGGAGGTAGGAAGAGATGGGAAAAAAAACTCCCTGAGAAGAGGGTTACGGCAACATGACCTCTGGGAAAGTTAGCCCGGCTCCTGTGTGCTAATGGAGCTTAGAAATGCAAAGTTGCGACCAGATGGAGAGATTGCTCGCCACCGTCCTGCCGGTGTGGACGTGGAAGTGAACGGGAGTCGCTAGAGCCTGCAACGAGTCGCTCTCTGGTTTTCCCCTCACGGTTTTCTGTCCTTCGCTGGCCGCATTTGCGGCCAGGGTCGCTGCTGCTCGCCCTGCCTCAGCTGCTCGCCGCCGGCTGGGACGGGGCCGCAGCCGGAGCTGTTCGCCTCCGCCTGCCAGGCTGGAAGGCGTCGGTCCTTCCCGCATGGGTCGGGGGTGCCGGGATTTTGCGGATGCAGCCTAGCTCCAGCCTGGCAGAGAACAGCGCTGGTAGCCCCGGGGATCTTCCTCCGGCCCGACTCGACGGGTGCCGTCGGTTCCCACGGGCGCGGCTGGGTCCCGGGGCGTGCTCGCCATCCCCGCTCCCTCCGCAGCATCCCGCGTGGGAAATAGCCGTTCGCTGCCTCTTCCTCGGGAGATCCCCCCGTAAGTTTCCCATGTATTGCTGCTGGTCCTAAGGGCGGTGCCAGCAGCGTCTGTCCCCGCAGGCAGGAGCCTCC
>VXBL01007961.1:290105-315281 GCA_013400195.1 Aramus guarauna | reverse complement strand
CCCCCCCCTTCACCCCCCCCCCCCCCCCCCCCAATGAATAATTCATCCTCTTCTAGTATCCATGAAAACAAAAACACTGTGCACTAAGAACCCATTAAAAAAGTTAATCCTACAAATGGCTGAACACGGAAAAATCAGCTTTTGTTTTAAAAGGTAGATTTACTCAAATCTTCTCTAATTTGATTTGCCAGTGGGGTATAATTTAAGTCAAACAAGTTAGCAGCATTACTTGCTATATGAAGGTCTAAATATTTAATAGATTATGAGAAATGGCTGCCCCACAGGATAATGAGCTAAGGAGCACTCATTCTTCACAGTGCACAGAGTAAGCTAAACCCAACAGAAATAGCAAGCAAAATGGAGAGGGAGCTTCTGTTCACAGGATATGGTCCTCTAAAGCTGGCCTTGGAGCACTTGTAGTGCACCTGCTATTCTAAATAATCCTGGGAAACTACCTCTATGAGTAATGATAGTGGCTTTTTAGTAGCTGTAAGGGTTCATGGTCTTGCCATGGTCTCTACAAGTCTGTGAAGATGCCCACAGTGAACCTCTCCTAGTCAGAGCACGTGCTCTGGAACATGCAGGATGTTGTGAATTCAGTAATCCTGGTGGGCATCTGCCCATCTGCACAGGCACTGGAGAGTCATGTCAGCAGGAGGGGGAGCATCGGCACCTCTACAGAGACTGGTGCTTCAGAGGAGCTAAAGTGTTTTGTCTAAAGCTACCTAGGAAGTCTCTGAAAAAACAGAATATGATCTTGGATATATTGGATTCTAGGTGGGCACTTCACTCGTAGGCTGCCCTATCCTTGGTGCAACTGCTTATGTGGACACTAAACAGAGCAGCAGAGAGAAGGGAGAAGAGAAACCTTACACAGAGTGAACAATGCCATTGGATTTCTTCCTACCTGCCCCAAAGAATTCAGAGGGATTGGTTTGTGTTGTTTTATTATTTTTTAATTTTGTATCAAAATAGTTTGCATTTTAATTTTAGAGGAACACCCTCCTTCAGCAACCCCTAGCAAGATTAAACAGCTATGACATTTTTCACAGAGACTGTTTGTTTGGGAAAGAAAATGAAAATTTGATGAATTTCAATCAGATGTAGCTCGCAGCATTCAAATATTTATAGATTATCAAATTCCCTTTTCCCAGCTCTGCTTCTTAAGTGCAGAGCTCATCTTATATGTAATATTAATTCTCATTATTCTTGGACAGTTATTCACTGAATTCTTGTGCAGACTCAGTTCATCTAGGACCTTGTCTAAACTTCCTGAAAATGAAGGGAATGACTTGTACGTGAATTTCAGATCATCTTTTCCTCAGAAGTCAGTTCATCCAGTGTGTAAATCCTTGTTATTGTTCTCCTGTGAAGTTTATTTTCCTTAAAACCCGTCTGACAATGTATGCAATACAAGATGTGTTTGTACTTGTCAGTATGAAGAACTATTCATTTTCCTGATGGTTGCTTCTCCTTTTGAGTACATCATATGAGAGTGCATTGGCCTGCTCTCTTGTTATATTCTATGCCGACCTCGTATCCAACTTATTGACAATATAATAAGTTAAAGTTGCACACCCTTTTGCAGTCATCTTTGCATTTTTTACCAACAGTTGTTCTGTTTCCTGGGTCCTTCTGCTCTGTTGAGTTAAGGTAAATACTAGCCACTATAATGCGTAGGATTACATCGTGATAATAATTTTTTACAAGCATAGCAGAAAATATTTTAAATGCTCTGAAAAGATGATAGTCCAAGGGTATTCCTGGTTGCCTTTCTTCCAGTCAGGTATGAATTCACATTGCTGGTGCTCCTGGGCGGACAGATGAAAGCTTGTTCCAGCTTGGAAAGTGTATAGCTAGCTTTTTGTTAGTAACACTACCTATGTAAGGCTTAAAAAAAAAAAAAAAAAAAGTCCCACTTTTTTTTCCCATCCCTATCTCCATGCTCTGAAGAAATGCACTGAGTCATTTCCTTTGTTTTCTGGCCCAGTTTCCTGATGGAGAGCTACTATATCATTTCTGCGCTCCAGGAAAGCCACCAAAGAATTTAAGAGTTTGGCTCTGCCATTCATGTGAAGCATATAGGCTGGAAGCAGGTATTATGGGGAGGAAAGGATGAACTGAATCAGGCTGAAAACTAGTATTGCCAGTCATTCTTGAGTTCCAAATTTCCCTAAAATGACTAACATTAGACACTTTAACTATAACATCAGATTTGTTTGCAAATTATAAACTCTTCTCTTTTTGAAATCTGTATCTGGTAGCTGGTACCGTTCCCTGGGGCCTCCTCCAGAGAGGCTGCGCATGAGTTGAAGTAGTCATTTAACTGCATCATTATGAGTTTGGATGACAATCTCCTTTACACACCCACATTCATCAGTGAGTGTTTGCAAAAGCCCAAACTGTTCTTCAGACAAGCAATGGAGATGTGCTATCCATCTGTACTTTTGTTCAGGAGCTGTGGTTGGCTTTGAGCAAGGTCAACCAGTATGAAAGAGGTGGCCTACTTTCTTGAGACCTCAGCAGAATAGATGGATAGGAAAAAGATCTACTCACTAAATTGTAAGTCATTTTCCACTTTAGCTTATGGAAGGAGGTATCAATCTCCATGACTCATCCCATTTCACAACAAATACATGTTATTTCAGTTGCTCTGACAGGCTTGATCCAAACCCCACCAATTCTGTCATTGGGTCTGGACATCAATGACTTGTATGAATTAAATAAGGAAGTTCTGATTTGACAGCCTTACTCTGGTTACAAGCAGACAGTGAGTCAGAGCTATAGCAGAACAGATTTTCCTCCTACCCTCTCCAACCCCTCCCCCGCCCCCTTAGTAGCATCTGATTTACAGTGCCTGTTTTTTGCAACTTCATCTAATTAGCACAGGCACTGGGGTCAGTATTCTAACACCTGACAGACTTTACAAGGGAACACCACAATTACAAGTGCAATTATCTGTTTTTCTGCTGCACTGAAAAATGTAGCATATGAAAATTAACATAAACCCCCTAAGTGTTAGGATGAAAGTGTGGGCGTTAGGGAAGAGGCACCATCTTCAAATTTGAAAGGCCTGGGTTTGATGCTAGACTTTTTGAAAGTTTTCCTGGGCATCATTAGATGATATGTTTAATTGCTTCGAGCTTAAGTTTATCTGGTTTGTCTCATTAGGGCTAAATGTTCATCTCTTCCAGCTTATACAGACTTAGACCTAGCAACAGGGGTTAGAGGAAAAGGCCCTTATGCTAGGCAGTAACTTAATATAAGCAATAATGCTGTTAGCACATTTCTTTTAAAAGTACTGGCTGCATCAACAAATAATGGAGTCCCTAAACCATCATGATTGCGGTGGCTCTCCCTGGTGACTTCCATAGGGGTCTGTATGAAGCAACTTTTACGATTTTTGTGTAAATCTACACTTATGCAGTCTTCAATGTGAGAGCTGTGGGCTGGTTGGTTCTGAGCCAGGAAAACAAACTTTTTTTTTTACTATGCCCTTCCAGTAATTTCTATATGGCATGTGGGTAGAGCTAACTTGCATTTCCTCACAAGAGCATGTAAGTTTGCACTGAGTTGCCTGCACTGGTGTTAAAATTGTGTGATGGAAATGGTGCATTCATGTTAAGTTAAAGAATAATAACCAGTTAAATATGACCATAAAAGTACTGTCCTGAGATAGCAAGAAAAACTGCACAAGAGAAGGATTATTCCTTTTTATTTCTTACATTAAGGACAGCTATAATCTTAGCTTAGGTGAAATCTATGAAGTCATGTTCAAGTTAAGCTTTGTAAATTCCAAGACAGGCACTTAATTCAGTGTTCAGGCAGGGAGAAAAACAGTTCACAGCTGGAAATGCCTGTTCTTCTCTTCCACCACATGCACAGAAAAGGGTAATTTATTTAGACTCCTTCAGGATAGGAATGGGTTTTCTGTGTTAGTAAGTGTGAAGCACAAGGTCTTCATCCTAGTGGGAGGATCTTTTCCTGCCAGTGGTGATAACAGTGAAGTCTCTGCTCTGAAGACTAAACACGAGTGCAAATGCATCTTCTGCTTCTTCAGCATGTTTGTCACTGGTGGTAGTTTTGTTGTCTTGAAGAAATAGCTAGTTTGATGAGAACAGCCAGACTATCCTCATTGGGGACTAGTAAACTAATCCTTCAACCCTCAAGGAATGAAAAGGTTTTTTGTAATAGCCCTTAACTAAGAAATAGGAAACTCACTAACATAGTATTGAATGTATCTAAGTTTAGTTCTTAGATATCCACAATCTATGTATATATGTGGATTTTCTTCAACTAGAAAATACTGGTGATGGAAACCCCCTCCTCCTTCACATGTCCATAACCTACTTTTGAGCATAAATGTGTGAAAGAAGGTGGGAGTACTTCAGGAAAACAAACAGTACTTCATGATACTCCAAAGTACTACATTAATCAATAAATCCATTTATTTCACTGAGGCTATTCTTGTAGGAAGCAGAGTACCAAAGAGAAAGTCTTGGGCTAGTACTAGTATGTATAAAGCTAAATACAACCGTATGATTATCCCACTCCATGATAGTTTTGTCAGAGTGATTAAAAACTGCTTCCTGTAATATTCTTACCTGTACTAGCAAATAAATCTTATGCTTATACTTAGTGTATTATGAATGAACAGCACATAACACATAGCCTCACTTTGTTCACTGAAGTGACCAAGAAGATCAAAATAAAGTGAAACAGTCATCAGCTATGCAAATGAACAAGGCTTCAAGCGAATCTGCCTATGTTTTCAGTAATTTGATGGGTTGGTTTTTTCATTAAGCTTCCCTGGGGGGAAGGAAAGGTTTAATTAAAAAGAGATTCAAGGGGAATTTGGAATAATAAGTCATGTCTATTTTCTCTCTGCCAGAGCCTTGGAAAAGTGGTGGCTGCTGATGGAACATGTTGAGGTGCAATGGCTGCTCTTCCCTGCTGCTCTTCCCCAGCTTTGTCCTTTATTTCTTTTTTCTGGGTAGAGCAATTTCCATTACACCAACTTGTCAAAGACCTGAGATTTGGCAGGCTGCAGCATCAAGCTACTTAAGTGTGGTGGTATCATTTCAGCTAGATTAAAAGCTGAGTCCCTTACATATTGAAATGCTGGTAGAATCAAGAGTCCATCAAATAAGTATGGTAATAGAAAAGACCTTTCTGAATACAGAAGAGCACTGGTATTTTACAGGTCAGTAAAGGATTTTTCTCAGAAATGGCTGAACAGTTTTCTAAGGTGGTTGGTCAGCTTTGATGAAAGAACACGTGAGAAAGTGCTTCTCATGCTGATTCTAAGAATCTTTGGGGAAATTATCTTCATTTTTCAGGTCACATTATGTTTCTGTGCCTGATGCTCTGTTTATTTAACATTTAAATACCTGCCTTTGTAGTTTGAAAAGCAAATGACTACAGAATCTCATTAGGACTATCGATGTTAGGCTTTACTGTATAAACATGTTTCAGTTGAGTCCAGAGGATTTAATTCTTAACATATCATTCAGGAAAGTGATAGCACACTTAAGCAATGGTAAACTGAAATGAGTACTCTGTATGCTCACTGAAGTCAAACATTCCAGTAAAACAGTATCAGAAGCCAGAATGGTTCAATGGGAAGAAGAGTATTTATACCTTCCAATAGACTTCAAATATTGAAAAGCATATAGAGTTGATGAAAATAAATTCTCCTTCCTCTTCTTTTAGGGGAATTTAACTTTTTTTTTTAATTCTATCATCTAAATATTAGTTCCTCCACCTTGAAATCAAATAAAGAATGCTCAGCCCAGATGATGAGACATCAACTTCTCAAAATACGCTGCTTCTGAGTTCTGGTGACTATTCAGTTCACAATTTCCTATTGTAAATGGAACACTTGAAATTTGATCTTGAACAGGCATGTCCAGATCTTTCTACTGACTTCTGTGTGTGCATTTACCTATATATGACATTTTAACGGAAAAGTTGTACATGTGCATACCTTCAGTTCTTTGTACAGAGCAGGATAATATTTTAGATGTTGTTGCTTTTATAGAAACACATTTCTTTACAGTTACTAAAATAAAACAAAAAATGAGGTGGTGGAATCAAACAGTTCCCTGACAAAATCCATTCATTTCCATTTTATATTTTATTATTGCCTTCATTATACTCTTTTGGGGAGGGAATAATTTTCTAAGATTGAGTAGCTTCAATATTCTGTTTAATCAGACATATATAATTTTCTTTGAAGATGAGTCATTAGGAATATGACTCTTGCATGCAATTCTTTCCAAGAATTTCTCTAATTTCTGACTTTCTATCATTTCTCATCTAATGATGGCCAGTGAGCCCCTGATGCTCTGCAATACTAAGAAAAAGATACTGATGAGCTAAAGGAATCTGCTATGATTAAACTCTCCTTGTTTCACTATACAATTCATGCATAGAAATTTTTCTGTGGTGTGAGGAGTAGACTCTTGGCACTGATTATGTCCCATTTTAAAAATATCAAAGAAGTTGCCTAGAAAGGGACATCATTAGTTACCCTCACACCTTCTGAGCCCTCTGCTCAAGAGCTTGCTGCTGTTTTTGTAAAAGGAAAGATTATATCCAGAAGGACCTTCATGCAGGCTACGTGCTCTGATTTTTGTTCCCAGCATTTAGTCGGTTCTCTGACTAGCTTTCAACTTGTCTTCAGTCACACTGTAAGTCCTGACCTCTTTTCTTTTTTCTTTTTTCTCTCTTTTCCTCTTGCTTATTCTGTTCATCCCTCTGATTCAATGACTAATCTGAGTCTCAAAGTCAAAGAAATGAAATGGTGAGTTGCCTTTCCTCCCACAATCTCTCTAATTCTCACCACTTTGAAGTCTACTATTACTGTCCTCTATGTCCTTCAGGCTTACTACCGTAGGCTACCCTGGCTTTCTGCAGTCCAGCCTGTGTCCAAATCTTGTTACTTCTTCCTCAAAATTAAACACAGTTTTCAACTACTCCATGTCATGCTGATAGAAGAGAGGCAGGATTGTATCTATTAGAGGTGGTTGATAAGATGGGAAGTGTTGCTTTATAGTGAGAGTCTACATAAAGCAGAGAGAAGGGAAACTGAAGGTCTTTTGATATAATATTAATAATGAAAAACACCAGTAAGACTCCTGATTTCAGGAAAATCACCTTTCAAGCAAAGAGACACAGCCAGTTAGAAGAATGAAAATGCATAATTTTATCTGAAACTGCAGATCAGGTTTGCTTATGTTCAGGCTGAACAAGCAACTTGGAGAGACAGAGTTGGCTTTAGCTGCCTGAGTCTAGCACCTCTCCTCTATATCTATTGCTTATTTGGCTCTGGAAAGTCCTCTCTTCCAAGCCATGAGGTCCAAACTCTTGTATAACCTGGCATTCAAAGTTAATTCCCATTTCCTTTTAATGCTTTTATATTTGCACAAAGGTGTAAGTGCGTATATGTATAAAAACATATGCAGGTAATTATCTACACTTTGTGTATATGTATGTATATGTTTATACACAAGTATGTACCTGCAAAGAAATATAGATATGTAATGTGGCAACCTTCAGATGCTCATGCTCAAAAAAACATTAAAAACCTGTACACAGCTAATAGAATATAATGTGCTTCCCTGGAGATTGGAGAGTTTCTTTACATCTCTTCTACTGCCTCTTTATGAAGCAGAGCCTGAGCCTTTCTGTGGGACTTGTTGCACTTAGCATCTCATCTGGAAAAAAAAATTCAGATACTAAATTTTGAGTTCATGGGATTAGAATGTTTTAAAAGATTTTGCAGTTAAATCTAAGGCATAAACATGCTGTCTACAGACTTATCCTCTCTGTGAAAACTATATGGTTGTCTTATGTGGTAATAAGGATTTTAAATTACTGCAGCTAGTAAGCCAGCTGGACAACGACATCATTAAGAAGAAAAGAGAGATTTCTTGTGTGGGCTTGAACAAATTACCAACTTGTTCTGTGCCCCAGTTTCTGTGGGATCTTCCTGCATACTTTTCAGAAGTAGAATGAGTGGCATGGTAGTGCTTAATTGCATTTCCCCCCCCTCAAAAATGCTGACTCAGTCAAACCACAGAAGACTTGTCAAGGCATATTTTGACATAACGTTAAAGATACTCAGTTTATTGAATTAGGATTTTTATTCCTTTTATCTTCCAATGATCTGAATCAAAACCAATATTATTTTGCAAACTGTTTTTATCATTTCAATTTATGCTCTGTTTTAGAGTGTAGTGGGAAGAGGATAGAATGACAACAAACAAGCATTCAAGATTCAAATTTTCACAAGGCAGGAGGATGTGGGTTTTTTGTTCTCCTTAATGTAACTAGCTGCTTTTATAAAATATGCTATGGTTTGGGTTTTTTTGTTGTTTTTAAGGAGCAATTGTTAGAAGATAAAATATTTAGCATATTGTGTCATATTCATAAAGATGACAATATACATCAGATTTCTGATAGTGAAGTATGGTTACAAATACATGATTGCCTAGAAAACAAATAAGGTTAACTATTAAGGAAAATAAACAGATACAAATGTTTGAACTATCATGTTCAAAAATCCACATAATTTTCATCCTGCAGGATGGGGAAGTAGTTACTACAGCAGAATAATGAAAATACAACATGAAATGAGCAGATTCACACGAATTTGCGTAAGCACACATGTGCTTACACCAACACATTGACACTGTATGTCAAAGAACAAGAGCCCTGAAACAGCACTTTGAAGGTGCTGCACCAGAGCCTTTTCCTGTGCTATATCCACATATATATCGGTTGTACATATTCCATGGGTTATTTTGCTCATTCTTGTTGGCAAACACTGGGCTTAAGTGAAATGATCCACAACTACCCTCAGGTGTCTCTCATGCTTGCTTTTCTGGGTTTATACAGTATCTTATTTTTCATCCCTAATCTTGTTACCTTGCATTCTCTACAGAGAGTTGCACAAGACTCCAGTCTGCCAATAAGACAAATCCACTTGCATGATTTTGATTGTAGCGTCTCCTCCAGTGGCTTGTGTGCATATGTGTCATCAAGAAAAATACTGGCACAGGATGAACTGGGAAATACTTCTCAATTGTTCTCTGAAGTTAGTGCCATAAATCTTTCCTATCTTCTCTCAAACATGCCTTTTTGTAGCATTTCTACTATGAACTTGCCTCTTCTCATGGCCAGTTCCGTATCACGTGTCTTGGCAGATTGGCCATGCCAGGGATGACACAGAAATGTGATATTTATTCAGTGATGGTGGCTTTTTTTTTCCCTGTTTCTGGAAAGAGGAAAACAGCATGGTGGCAGTAAGTCAGCTGGCTAAACAGGCATCACAGAACAGCTCAATTGTTTGCCGTCTGAATTATAGAAAGCAATCAATGTGAAACGTGGAGTGTCTTCTCCCTGTTTAACCTCTGTTTTCAGTATGAAACTCAAAGTAAGACTTTACTATCCTTTGAAGATTGAGGGATGGAGGTTAACTAAGGTCAGTACAAAGTGTGTGGAGCTGTAGGTCTGGGAGATGTTACTCCAGATATGGGTCCTGGTTTCAGAGTTTGTGACTGCAGCTGAAGATACCCACAGCACAATGGGTCTCAGAACAATGTTTATCCTGGTAGAAAACTGAGGAGAAGGATGAAGTTTACATTTTAAATGTTGTTTGAAAATAAATGTGGATTTGTGTGACTCCTTGCTGCGAATTATCTCAGAGGTAACTGGAGATATGAAGGAGAAGGAGACAGGTTTAAATCCCCTTTTACCCTTTCACAGGGACATGGACTCCAAAAGCCATTAAAAGCGGAGAGGTATGCAGAGAAAAAGCTGCAGAGAAATAATCATTTTTGCAGTGTACAGAATGCCACTGGAGAAATAGGCTAAGCATGTCTCAAAAGTATTTTTATATGCAAAGGTTTGATAGTTTGAATGAAAAGTTTTGTTACTGAGAAATGAGTTTGATTTGTTAATAAAAGGGAGGCTTCTCATTTAGTTTTATTATTAGTTCAAAGAGCCAAACAGTTAGGCTGCTTCTTCTACCCCTTTTATTTCCTTGCTTTCCCTCCCTTTTTTCATTTCCTATCTTTGTAATTTTTCTCATAGCTGGAATAGTTTAGAAAGAAAATTAGTCCCTCCATTTGGAGGGAGAGAAATAGAGAAGCAGGAAGGAAAGACTTGATCATTGTTTTTCCCTTCAAAACCTGTTTCCAATTTTGTAACATAAAAATGAAATTTTCAATTCAAATGGAAATGTACCATTCAAAAACTTGGGGAAATGAGGCAGATTTTTTTTTTCCCTCCTCTCTTCTTTAACATTTCTTTTACTGTCTCTGCACTGCATATTATCATGTTAGGAGCCTCTGCCATTTAGCCTGCTAATAGCAGTGGACTCAAACCCCTTTTATCAGATAGTGGATTCAGTCTTGTATCACCAAAGTGACTGGAGATTTGTCAGCATCATTTTAGCATGCTGGCTTGATCAGGTGATGCTATAGAGATTCCTATTGCTGCTCTACATTATCTTTCATGTCTTGCAATTTGTTCTATTCATACAAATTGCTCCCAATGATGGTATTCAAAGCCAAATTTAAACATACCACTAAACCATGGGAACATAGCACATAACAAGCTACAATGAAATCCAAGAAGTATTGGATCATATGATCACCTCTGGCTCAGAAATACCTAATGAATGGTAAATGCAGTTCGGTTCAGCTCAGCTAAATGTTGAATAATGAGCTCAGAAACAATGATGAAAGAAGCTGATCTGATGAAAGGGTGGCAGCACAGTAAGTGAGGAATAAATGTGGGAGTTATTAAAGGCATGTCTCCTAAAACTTTGGAGCAACAATTTTGGCTTGCTGCAAAGGAACAGCTTAGGCAAAAGAAATATGCAGCCAGAGGAAAGCAAGTCACAGGATAGAAGATGTGTTTGCTTGGACTTCTGCAGTGGTGAACTGAGATAAATTCCCTTCACAGACTGGAAAAATTACTCAAGTATGAGGCATAGGTTAATCTCATATCTTACCTCGCAAAGTTTATCTAAATCAATAGGGAGAAAGGGAGCTGTCAGTCAGATTAATGAAGAGTTATAACACCTTCCTTGGGAGAGAGAATAGAATCGTCATTAATTGTGGGCTAAGTGGGTCTCAAGGTAGCTCATAACCCTCCAATTAGTACCACCTATGTGCACTGTTTGGCATGGAACAGAGTGGGTCATTGCTCAGTCTTTACTCCCTCACTCCTGGCCCAATTTAGGTGTAACTCCTCTTTTCCAACTAAGCGGTGTGGGCAGTTCCTGTGTGTGTCTCATCTTTGGTGCCCGGCCCTCTCCCACTGGGGAGCTGCCTTTTCTGCCACCCAGAGCCTCCCAGTCTCCTCCTGACACCAAAAAAAACGGAGGCACGCATCCCGGTGGGGAAATGCTTCTGGATCGGAAAGTTGAAGCACAGATCTCCCTTCTAGCATGCAGAAATCCTCCAACAGGGCTGGGATTGGTCTCTCACTGGTCACGCAGCAGGCTAGAAAAGCTGGGGGAAAGGGGTAATGAACTTCCCCACCTGATGACAAGGAAAAAAATGTATTTTGGGCAGATATTCACATTGAGGTGGTTTAATTTATGCATCTAGTTCAGCCTCATCCAAATGATCTGGACCCAATATACCCCATCATACTTTGTTCCCTGAACATGAGTTACAGTTCTCTCCCAATTTCTTATTTCCTCCTTTCTCTTCCTTTTTTCCCCACAAGGTGGGGAGGGGGCCGGCAAGCTGGAAAGGAAGCTTTTGAATCAGTGGACAGTTTTGATTCTTCCACTGGGGAGGAGATCCAGTTTTTAAAAATATTTTGTTCAAATAGATATTTTTTTTTGTTGTTTCCTTAGGAACTTCTAAACAATATTTGGTCAAAATTACTATTTCTGTGAATGGCTTTTGACCAGTTTTAGCATTACAGCTTTCTTCAGTGAAGCATTTTAAGTTAGAGGAAGTCTTTAATTGTGGTAAAAGTCAGGCATGCAAATACAACCAAACGCACTCTGCTCTGCTGAATGCTGTGTAGGCAAGATCAACTCAGCAGATGCAAAACACTAACACATCAACACTTGACATTTGTTTATTTTCTGGTGCCTGCACAGAGGACCTGCTCACAGAATTGTACCGAGTGTGCTGATTCTCAGTGTCCTATTTGATCTCAAGAATACAGCAGAAGAAAATGAAAATGAAGGTTGGAAAACATAGGCACTGGGAGTTGAAGAAGCAGTCTAAATTCTGTTGGAAATGGTAGAAACAAAGAATGGAGTGTAGTTGGGGGGTGGGGGGGGGAAGCAACATAAGAATCCTCCTTTTACTATGTTTCTCTCCTTCCTCATACTCCAATGCTGCAGTATGTCTCTATGAGAGAATTCTTTATGTAAAACCACATTTGCTATATGGTCTGATTAATGCTACTTCAACACTTGTTTTCTCTGAGAAACATGTGCATCTCCGATCAGTCTGCTAGAGGCTTCAACATATCTTAAGTTACTTGCTCTTGGCAAGGGTTAAACAAACACGAGCAGAGCAGCACTCAGTTTGTCAGCCCCAACTTGCTCCATAAGCAATTTCTTTAGAAGCTTTAAATTGAGAAAAACACAGTTCTATGTTAGTGATCCTTCCCTTTCTTTCACTGCAGTCTCTGGCTTGTCTTGTAAGTGAATGAACTGCGAGCAAAAATGCTGTCCACCTAAAATATAATTTGCTCTGCATGGTGCTGAATGAATAATTTATTGAGCTCACTGTTTGAGGGCAGCATGTCTAAGCACTTGATCAGATATCCTTGACTGCTTGGATGGGTGACAGGGAAAGCCGAATGAGCTTTTTTTCCATCAGTTTTTGTGGTGGTATAAATCTAAAAGTAGTGAAACTGTTAGACCTTCTAGCTCTGTGTAGTCTCATGTGAGCCAGAACGCAGAGATTATGGTGTTTGGCAAAGAATTTATTCAATCAATCTTCCAGTAACTTTATTTTAAGCCTTTTTTTTTTTTTTTCTTTTTTGTCTCTGATATACTTATCACTGCTCTCTGCATGTGGGATTGCAGGCAGTTATTGAATTTTTTTTTTTTTAAATGTTGTGTGGAAACTTCTGACATTATTTGATGTGTTATATTTATCAGTGCAGGGACAGCATTTGTGTCAGTGATGCTGTGTATTCTAAAATGCATGGCACACAAAAATTATTGATCCTTTCAAGAAGCCCAAATGATTTTTAGCTTCGCCTCAGGCTCTATTAGCAATGTGGAAAATTGAAAAGGGCTCTCAAGAAAAAACTAGCGTAAGATTGAAACTGCAACCAAAGAGCTGTCAAGTGGAGAAGTACTTATGAATTATAATGAGCATGATCTAAAGATGACATTATCCTTTAGGAGTTTGGTTAAATCTTCCCTCCTATCGTATGACTCACAAAGTTCCCTTAGAACAAATAAAGCAAAATAAGACCAGTTTTAGGAAATATATTTAGAGGAGGTGTACATTAAATACAGGAGGGGTTACAGTATATACAAGGACAGGGTTGAAAAAGTGCCAAAGGAAAGCTCCAAATTATGATGCTGGCACAGGGGTCCAAGGTACCTTCATTGATGGAAGGAGAGACCATTTCTGACACTGTCTAGCTTTGGTTGTGTGTTGAGTTCTGTGTTGCATGCCATCTGGGGTGAAAGGAAACCTGTTCTGAAGGTTTCTCAAACACCTTTCACAGGGCAGCACGTTAAGAGATATGTTAGCATTCACTGGTAAGAATATGAAGGAAAATACTATTACTGTGAACTGTATAACTGGAGTAGAGGGCCACAGCTGGTCCACAGGCCACTGCTTCCAGGAACTGGCCGTAAATACCACATAAATATTTCAGGTGGAGGGAATTATTTTTTCCTTCAAGCTGCACATATTTTTTCCATGTATTCAACTCTTTCATATAACTTTTACTTCTCCCCCAAAAAAACCAAAATCAACCCTAAACCCTAGCAGAAGATTTAGAAAGCAGATTTTCATTTACCTTGATACCTAGAAAGAATGCACTCACCTTTGAAAAAACAAGTAGGTTTTTTTTTAATTACTCCCATGTTGACAGAGCAGATGAGAAATGCAGTGAACAGCAGGTTCAAAAGCATTTTTAGGATCAGAAGAATGATTCCATCAGAGCTGTACTTTGGTGCTACTAATATCACTTTCCTGGATATCTTCCAGGTTATATCTGTTTAGGTTTGCTGCCAAAGGAAACTATTTGGAGTTACTGTTGTCAGCACTGTGGAAACTGTGTGGATGCAGAAAGGGACACTGGATTTTTTTCAGCTTCCATACATTTCCGCATATATATACACAAGCAAATTACTGGCAATGAGCTATACGAAGCAATAGAGGTCTAGCCGTTCCAGATTCAAAATCAGTATGTGAGCAGCCAGTTAGAAAAAATCTTATCTTAACCTGCAAGTTATCATGCAATCCACTGCGGAAAAATAAATACAGAAAAAGGAGCAGCCTTTACAACCGCCTCTGAATACATCTGAAGTACTGATCCAGCTTTCTAACACAGTTTAGTATTTCCTGGTGATGTTTCCTCCCCCCTGTACAAATGTAAACTTCATTCATGACTCATACATGAACTCATGAAGCCCCCATATTTAGAAAGCTATAAACTGAATTGATTGAAATGTGATTGATAAAAGCTTGGCCCAGAGAGATGATATTACTAATTAAAATCTGATGCATTAGAAATACTGCAAATCAGTTTCATTTTCTGTCATTAAGTATCCCAGTCAAAACGTCCCATAGTGACTGATTAGAGCTGAGATTCCTGTACGATCTCTGTTGGCTTTGCTTTTACATGAAAGAGGAATGGGGTCTGACCACGGGTGTTTGCCTGGAAAACACCCATTTATGGGGGAATTTGGTGTTCAGTTTTTCCCTGTGTCGTGTTGAGTTATTTGGCGCTTGTTTCCCTCCTGGGGAGCAGCAGGTATGCTGAGGAGAGAGGTCTGGCAGTCTGGTGCTGCTGTGGTCAGGCTCCCAGCCCTGTCTTGCCCTTCTCTTGAGGGGACTAAACCTCATGTCTCCCTCTGCACGTGTCAACGGAGCAGCCTCATGGTGCTCTCTGTATGCACACACAAATTTATTATGAAAATAAATATTTGGGTTTGAATTTTAGAATCAATATCCCAGTAGATGTGAAGAATACAAATTGCTTCCTTTTGTGCTTTGTTTGAAGAGGGTCTTCAAGAAAAGACATCTTTCTTGTTGGATGTCTGGCTAGCAGTATTTGCTCTGACAAGTTATAATACTGAAGAAATGTGGTTGAGAACTGATGTTTTTCCAGTTACCAAAACTTAAAAAGATGCTTTGTTTAAGGAACACTTTTAGATGGTTGAGATATGAATGCAGCTTTTTTTTTCTTTTTTTACTTTTAATTATTGTAACTATTTTTAAATTAAAGGCACAGTTCCTGCAGACTTGATTACAATGTATGGGAGATAAAAGCTTTCATTTTTTTGAGATAAGAAGTGCTTTTTAAATACTGCCTGCCTTCAGCACAGTGTTTTCCCCCTCAATTGCTCTTCAAGCCCTGATACAGAGTAAGTGGGGTTGTTCTAAAGTACACTGTCTCCTTTTCAGAGGGCAACAGGACACAATCTGCTATTCAGAAAGCTCAATAAAGCACCTTCTTTAGTCATTAAATTTCACATTAGGACATAATCTCAAGCTTGGGGAAAAATGAGGTCTTCGTGCCAGGTTGTATCTTATCGCTTGGGAAGCCTTTATCAGGGTACATGGATAGTGTGGTAATTACATTTCTGAAATCTTTGCCCAATAGAAAATTATTTTTCCCTGATTAAAACCTGGTTCTCCTGATACAGGCTTGATGCTTAGAAATAATTTTGAAACAGCTGCCAGCTGTTGTATCATTTCATCTTTCATTTTAAATCATGTTCATTGTTTGGACTTTTGCAAATCTTACTGTGTTGCCTAAAAACAATGAACTTCCAAATCCTGAAGGAGCAATACGGATGGCTTTCTCTTGATCTGTAAACCGTGGCTTCACATCAGTGCTGAAGGCTACTTCTTGTCCTGACTATGGGCTTTGGAGGAGGAAAGAGAGGGGATGGCTCTTCCCTGCAGCACAGTTGAGCTGGCTGGAGCAAAGGGAAGGAGAGGAGTGAGAAGGTGGAGAACCTGCTGGGGAAGCAAAATCTTGTATCTGCAAATACCACAGGCCATTAGAACATCAGTTATCATATACACAGCCATGCCCTAAGGGGAATACAGGCTTTTTCTAAGGACCTAGAGAAGATAGTGGAAAAATGTTTGTTGTAATCCTCCTTTGAATTCCCATGTTTCATCCTGCTGCTACATCTTTTCAGTAGGCAGGACTGAACTTCTGAAGACGGGCCCTGCCCTTGTCTGTAGAGACTGGTGCAGAGGGGATGGAAAGGCAAACGAAGGGCCAGGGGCACCGGGTGGCTGTCACGCTGCTCCCTAGTAATTTCCTTGTGGAAAAGTTCGCACATCACAAAAATCAACATCAGCCGTGCCCCAGGGATACCCTTGTCAGCTTGTCTTCTCTGCCGAGGTGAAGCTTGTTCTTTCTAGCTGCAGAAATTATTTCAAGTAAAAAGTTCCTTTTAAGCAGCTTTGCTGCTAATTGGTGTTGAACATGCATACACCAAGGAATAATTGGAGAAGTACAAAGGGGTTTCTCCTGTCAGAATATATTCTGACTTTTATTTTCAGGTACATTCCCCGTGTCTTTACCTCTGTTCATACCCTTTTTTCATTCACACATCTCCTTTAGTATGAATGTAAACAATACAGTATGAATATTCATAATAATATGAACAGGTGTAGTCAGAGGTACTATACATAGTTTTCCTCAGTATTAAAGAAAAGTTGAAGCACTATTAAGAGTTTAAAAGAAGTTTTAGGTCAGAGTCTGGGATTTAGGTAGGAGATAAAGGCATTGCATGTTTTGTGATTCAGTGCTGTTCGCCTAACAAAGTGTATGGAGAATGCACTGGGTTGTTAAGATTTCACAGGTCACGGTTTAAGACAAACTCTTACTTCAAGGTCACTTCAATGGTTGATCTTTCCAGTGGCTTGCTTTTAAGATCAAGAAAGCAGAATGTCTTTGTTCTACACCTGACGTCCCCTGTTGCACTGTAGTTAGTTTGACAGACACTAAATAAAATACACACTAATAAATTTCTGCACATCTCCAATGAAAATTAAAGGTTCTGCCCCAATGTGAACTACTAACGTGGGCAAAAGTTCTCATTAATATAAAATCCAGCATGTTCTTAGCCTTGCTCTTAGACTTTATTTTTGTGGCTATAGGAGAAAATTTAAGAATAAATAAATAAAATGCAATGTCAAGAAGGTACTTAATTGCATAGTTTTACCTTAATGAGATTTAAAATCTTTGATCCAGTAGTCTTAAAACACAAAGGGAAAAAAGGATACTAGAGGACACCAACGGATGCCATGCTTTGATGCAGTTGCTCTTGGGACTGTTTTCTCCCACTTTCTCAACATCCTGCATTTTGAAATGTAATGGCAAATGAAGGTGGGAAAATTTTCATGTTGAAATTTTGCTAATTTGTAAAGGCCAAAGCCTAACTAATGTACATTTCTCACTACAATGCCTCAGCAAGTTCATGGGGCTGTTCATTCGAAAGGCTCATTAGGGACCTAATCTATCTCTCATGCTGCTGTTGCAATGAAAGTAAGAATTACAAGGACAATGAGATTTTCTTCATTTAGGGGAAAGAGGTGCAGTGCTATTAAAACTCTCACCATCCTAATTAAGTTGTGGAAAAAATATGAGTAGAATCTTTGTGGCATTTACATTAATTGCACTTAGGCTGTGGCTAGTAATAATGGTTTCATTAACCCAAAAGTAGTTTTGGAACAATATATAGGATGCTTCCATTAGATGTAAGGCTACTGCATTATATTTATTTATTTGTTAGCTGGTTAGCCATAAAATGAATCCTATAATGATGCCACAGAGACAGAGGTTGACTTTAGGAAAGTTCACCAAAATTTTAGACAATACAGAATTTGAGCTGAATGTCTCCTTTTTTTTTTTTTTTTTTTTCAATGTGTGTGGAAAGCAAGCAATTTCCCAAGTGAAAAAATGAGACTTACAGGAGGAAAAAGATATCCTCAGTATGATGTTCATGGTTATAGCCCCCCAAAAATGATAGTTATTTTCTTCTTTCATCTCAAACTGTATTATTATAACAGCAGCAAATTTCATGAAAATCTAAAATTCCTGCTTGAATGTATCAAGTTTTGCTTCAGTGTCTGCATTTAGGGGCTTTGTATGTCCGCCAGTAAAGGATTTTCAAGAATCTATCTGGGTTCCTCTGGACAAATGGGAGTGATTTATGAAGGAAGCTTTATAATGTTAAATGCATATTTCATACATTACAAGTGGGTGTGAGCTGCCTCTTGATGGAGGTGGGAAGCATACTTAGTCTTTATTGCCCGTTTGACATATTCACATTACCATGCAGATATTAACTAATCATTTTTGTAACTCTAAGGTAAATTAATAAATGTTGTTAATCCCATTTTTGAACATGAGGAAATAGATGAATTGCCTTGACCCTTGTGAAAAAGGAGGGGCAGAGTCAGGAACAGAATCTCAGTTTTATTACACATAACGTCCTATCAGGTTTTTTCAGTTCATCATTACCACCTAAATGTACTCAACAGACATCCATCAGGTAAACAGCTGTGCCAGCTAGAGACATCAGCATCTTTTTTTTTTTTAAATGAGGCCCTGTGCTGGACACTGCTGTTCTCACAGTTGTGTTGCTGGAAGGATTTGGGAGAGCTTTTCCTTCACCACACTGGGACAACCTGTCTGGGCTCACTGAGTTGCTTGGAGCAGGAGCAGTTGACTTGGTCCACAGAGAAAACAGGGGAAGTGCAAGGTCCTTTTTACCCAGTATGGGAGAGGAAATATCCAGCCAGCAAGTGGTGACAGGTTTTGGGTACAAATCACATCTTCAGACAGTGAGGCTTAGAAGATGTCATTTGTCTACAGCATAAGAAATGAAATGCATAATTCTGGATAACTTCGTACTTTCAATTAAACTAGTAGAAGTTTTTGATATATGAATGTCTCCCAGTCATACGTGTTAAAAATACATGAAGATCATATTTAAAAAAAAAAAAAAAGGCCTTAATTACCACACTGGCCAAATGTCAGGGGATTGCTTATCCCTGAGAAGAAATGAATGTCCTCAGGTTATTCTGAAGGACCGGCTCTGAAGCACAGCCCTGGTACCCCTGTACAAGGGATTCCCATCCATCGAGTAAGGGGCTTTGTATGTATTTTGCTGTAGCCAAGCAATGAATATGACCCTGCTTTGATGAATGTTTGACTCTAGCTTATTTTTGAGGAACCTGCACATTCAAATTATTGAGTGAGAAGTGTAATTCTCTAACGAGTTCTTAGAAACTTCACATCACCTGTAATTAACAAACCTATTAACAGATACCATTGTTCCAACACTGAGTCTATTAAGTGTGAAAAGTAGCAATGCACTGAGCATCTGTTTTAATTTCTCTTCCTAGGGTTGTAGTGACACAACCTCCCCCATTTGCTTCAGTAGGAGCTTGTTTGATCTTAACTGTATTAATGTGAGCTACTGTTCCTAGGAAGAACAGATGGTATATTTTTAAGATAGACTCATGACAGTTCAGTAGAGGTGAGTTTTGGGAAGATGTAAATATTAACTTCTGCTCCAGTTATGTCCATCTTTAAGTTTAGAGCCAGCTCACTTACTTGGAATGTCGTGATGATATTTACAAAGTTTAGTTTGTAAATTTTGCAAATAAGACATTCAGTGTAAAGATAGTAAAAGGCAGCCACACTTGATATCATTAAACTGAGTTGCTTTCAAGATAGACTATGTATTTAGCAATTTGATTGAGGAAAAACACTGTACACAGTAAATTAACTACCTGCTCTGACAACAGTGGGATAGGATCTATTCTGCTAGCCTCTAGAGAAGTTCCTCCTTAGATTGGCTATATATTTACTGATATGGAGGCCTTTTGAGGGTCTTGCTACCTGTTGTTAATAATCTCATGGGTTTTGCTTTTGTACACCATCAAAGGCAAGGAGAGAGATCAAATAATGCCAAACATCTCTGTTATTCAGGCCTTTTATATCTGTAATTACCTCTCTTCAGTCATTTTGATGTTATGGAGTAGGTATCTCAAGCAGCTACAGTTATATCTGAAATTGACAACAAATTGTTCATTGAAGAACATCCATGCAAGATGTCCCAAATCTTTCTCATACTGCTCTAACTATGAATAAATGAGTACATTCTAGGGCTTCTGTATTTGCTTTTTGATTTCAGCTGTAGACATGGAACTGCAAACCCACTTCAACAGAGCACAGAACTATTTGCTTTCTGCTGCCTTTCTTCCCCTTTTGTTTTCTTAGCTGCATTTTGGTACTCCTGCACCTTGTATCGTTTTCTGACTTAAATGTAGCAAAAGGCAACAGGTTGATCCTCACAAAACTATCAATAAAGAAATAAACCACTCAGAAAATGGGAGGAAGTATCTTAAGAAATACATCTCTCCTCATGACTCTATTGATTAGCTATTAGATGTTTGTATTTTTAAGATCCCAAACCTTCTGCTTCCTGCTGCCTACTTAGGGCTACTTCAGATCATGAGAGAGGCTGTGCTGTTGGGATGTCCAAAGACACTGATGGCTTGAGCAATCCAGGGGAGATTGTTTCAGAGTCAATCTCAGTTTTGACCTGTGTTTTCTCCTATGCTGGAATCTCATAATTAATTCATCCTATGCATCATTTCAGGTTTTTTTGGGTCATGCATATTTCAGGCAATTGTATGTGTAACTTTGGGATACACAAAAGACTGACAAGAAGTGCCTCTAGTGTGGGAGTTCCCTTTCTTCCCTAATCTCATTTCCTTTTTACTGAACACAGTTATTCAAGTTGCATGGTAAGGATTAAATTTATCCTTTTGATATTTTCATGTCCTACAGCAACATAATTAAGATGGTATTGCTGTATTCATGGTTTGTTCAGTGGAAAATCCACCATGATCTTGAACAGTATGTTATGTGTGGGTTGACTTCATTCAGGGAATTTAAATTGGATCAATTTCACATAACTGCATATGGCAAATAATTCAATGTAAAAATAAACATCTTGTCCATGTAAATACCATTCATTTTAACTGACTCTTATTTTCATGTTTCTTTAGAGCAATTACTGCCTGTCAAGTTGTTGTATATATATTTCCTGCTGTCTTGGAAAAAAACCAGTGTATTTCTTAGCTTTAATTTCTATTGCACTTTTAGCAGGGAAGAGTCTTTATGTTATAGCTATAGATAAGGCCTAGCAATCACATGAAAATATATTTCATAATTCAGATCTGTTAATGAAGTCAGATTAATTAGCAATATGCGGAGCTCATTTGTAAAGCTAGAAAGTTTTGAAGTTTAATAGGGAGTTATTAACCGGTATCGTTCCTTCTTTAAAACATCAGAGGGACAAAAAATACAAAATGCACACCAGGAAAATAATTGTACAGAGTGCATGTGAGTATACACTATGAAAATTATTAGTGTGAAACAGTCATCCAAGGCTTATCAGTAAGAAATAGTTGCCAAAAATCAAGAAAAAGGTGCAAGTTCTGAACCACGCACAGCAGCACAACCATCTGAAATTGCCACATCTTCTTCTTCTTATAGAAGTTTTGCCACTGCCTAACTACTAGCGAACTTTCTGAGTTATAAATACAGGAATTCCTTTTCAAAGTGGCGACTATCCTGATCCATGTAACAAATAGAACCACAGATGATCCAGCAGGGCCCTATTTGTGCTTTCAGCTGTGATCTTACAGTGTGTTAATAGGGTATTCACTCCTGCCTCCCGCCCCAAGTTATTTGTTTTTCTTGTAGTGGATCTCACAACGGAGAATTAATCCAGTATGGCTACATTTTTTCTGTATTTTTGATGGAAAAGACCCTCTGTGCATTAAGAAAAAGTATATTTTTGAGTGAAGTAACTAACTTAAAAAAAAAAATCTTTCTTCCTTATGCTTTGTTACATCACTTTACAGTGATTACTGAAGTGAGTGTAAGATAGTTTAATTCCACTTGCAATCAGAGTTGTCAGTTAAGATCCAAAAAGACATGTTCATTTATAAATTTTAGTGATGTTTATATTCTTCTTATAGACTTATTAAATATGCATATGTAGAATATTATATCAGATCAAAGATAGATCTGCTGAAAGAGGCTGACCCATCAGAAAGTAGACACAACTTTATAACTGTTAAAAGTTATGGACAAATCTACCAGAGCTGTCTTTGACCTACCTAGCTATCATACATAAAATCAGTTTGAGACACTGTAATAAGTACAGAGGAAGGGAAACAGATCTGAAATAAGGAGATCCATGAAATTCAAAATTACATAGTGAGGGAGAAATGACCAGGAAGATTATTTTCTGTGCTATCAAGAAAGTAATTTACAAGAGTTAAAGGCCATATGATAATTTCCATTATTTCTAGATGATTAGGTACATATTCTAACATATTATGAAAGCTTCTATCAGTGCCACCAAGAAGAACATAACATTCTTATAGTGAAATATATAGCTAGTCATGCACTGACTTCAGTGGCGCTGAAGGAACAAACTCATGTTTGGAATGTGATCATTTTGCTTGATAAATATTCAAATAACATGTTTCACAGGCAAACCAGATCACTGTAGGAGCATGAAAATTCTGTCACCACCCCTCCCATATATTAATGCATGTGTGTTTCAGGAGCATTACTCAGTGAGTTAGGAGAGGTTATGGAACTATAAGAATCAGTAGCTCAACCTAACAAAGCACATTTTAGCAATAAATTTCTACAGAATTATCTGCTAACTGAGGATGCTAACTTAATTCACATGCAGACCACAAACTACATGGTTGCTTGTATTAGGAAAGGAAGGAGAAAGAATGGGAAATCCTGAACTTTATCAGGAATAAATGCAAGTGAAAGAAGAAATAAAGTTCTAGCCTTTAAAACATTGTGAACATCTCCAGCCAACAGCAATCTCCTCAACCAGCTCTTGGTTGTAGGGAAGAGAGCAAGTATTCAGTGCCTTAGAAAGCAGGGGGGCTAGGAACCTACAGAATGACAAGACATGGAGTGAATAATTACAGTTGGAAATTTTCCTTATGAAAAATGATGTTTTTGGCCATCTGAAGTTACAAAGATATTTTCCCTTTGCTTCCATTCTATCTCATAAATATCAGATATAATATTTGGGAGCCAAGCAAGCTAAGTACATGTATGAGCATGTACATGTGTACATAGAGTTAATTACCAACATTTTGAGATAAATTAGGTAAAAATAACCTGAGGAAAAAATCTTGTAGCACATATATAAAACAAGCTGAGAACAACCAAACATACTGCAAATGCATTCAGGTTATACTTGCTGTAGCCTGTTCATAGTATCACTCAGCATCTCAGTTTTGTGTTTTAAGTGGATTAATTTTTTTGACCTCATTCTCATTATTTTAAGATTGACTGAATGGGCTTTTTTATATTGTGTACATTCAAAATATTTTTCAGATTGAAAATACTTGCCTGAGAGTTTTCTTCAATGGAAAATAAAGTTTCCCAGAAGCTCATCTTTATAATTTTCTTTCTGAAGGAACAGTAAGTGAAGCATTTTGTTCAAAATGCTTTACATCTACTAAATGTTCAAAATGCTTTACATCTACTAAATAAATACATCAGATAGTACATGCTTTGGTGCATCACAAACTTGGATTTTTCAGGTTCTTCTCTTACTTGGATCAGGGTTTCTGGCTCAGTTATGTCCCTCATGATGTACTATGGTCTCTCTCCTTTCTGATCCCACCACAGAGCATCATGAAAGATGAACTCTGAACAGGCACTTTGGCTCTGAGAAGAACAGGGACAAAGAAAGAATCTCACAAAAACTCAGAGTGGTATAGTTTGATGTAGATGAGAGAAAATAAGCCAGCATTTCTACATTTTTCTATGTTTGATGTTTTCTGTTCTGTCAAAAAGCTTGGTCTTCTCATGTCATATCTATTTGGAATGGAATAACAAAATTGTAGAATTTCAAGAAGGAATGAGGTTTTTATTTTGCTTTAAAATTTCAAATAATAAGTAGGAAAAAGAGAGGACTTTGCTGGACAGCTGACATTCTGAAAAATTAGATGCATGCTCTGTTTCACTGACTACAATTGGACCACTTGTGTCCTTCATGTTTCAAGTGTTCTTAAGTGTGTTTTTGGATTGAATCCAGGGGTAAATGTCCTTTCTCAAATCTTGTTAAGTGGTAATGCAGAAATAAGTAAAGTCTAGTAAAATGGTTTATGGCTGGATGGGGAAAAATGAAGGCAAGACAACTGTTGTAAAATCTCACAGAATATGCAGACATGGAGACCAAGGAGAAACGTTCACCTAGAAGGTTTCATATTATTGCATGACCCAAATTTCTATGTTCTCTTCCTGTGGCACAAAAGCTTCTAGAGGTGTTTGGTATGCTATGTTCAAGGTTTAAGTTTGCTGTTGAGATGTTGGCTTGCAGATAGGACACTGCAAAGTAGGTAGCGACTGCTGCTCTCTAGTGCTGCACTGCAATCCAAAGTTTATTTTCAGATAACGTGTACTGGAATCGTATGACACATAAGAGAAATGAGCCTTGTTAATCCTGTCATTGCCCAACACTTTAGGAAGATACACTACTAACAAGTTTTCTTCACAGTCCTGTACTACTTCACTCACTTCCTCAGGTGTCAAACTTTCAAGGACTCCCCAGGCTGTGGCCAAGAGCTCATATTTCCATTCAGCCCATTCCTGTGATAGTGGTGTAGTTTGTCACGTAATGCTTGGCTCACAACTTGAAGACTAGGTAAAACTTTGCATGAGAAAACACATCCAAGTACCCCCCAAATAACAAACTGGAGGGGAGTTAATTTATTTGTTGCTGCCCCATACTGCTCAAAAAGCCTGTAGCAGTTTTCCAATTCTCTGTTCCTAAAAAAAAGTTCTTGCAAAATAGAATCATAGAATGGTTTGGGTTGGAAGGGACCTCAAAGATCATCTAGTTCCAACCCC